>JBBPLL010000601.1:0-17492 GCA_038089755.1 Leccinellum rugosiceps | reverse complement strand
TCCCGTACCAAAACCCTATAAAGAGAATCTCAGTAAATTTATCCTCTCAGATCATGCACAGTGCTTGGAGGGGCCGGATGAGTTATCAGAAGTTTTCCCGGAACCACCACCCAAGCGCGACATCCACATCATAATCGGTATGTAGCAGAGGCGATCCAAGCTGGTCCTGACAACTGATTCCGATTCTTCTTCTCCAGATGCGCCATCGAAAATTGTTTGTTGGTTACGAGGGTCCAATCTCGACGACAGTTTTCCGATTCCAATCCAACCGAGTGAAGGCATCGAACGATTTATACCCCGCATCAAGGATGCACAACCAAATCTGAAGGGCGTAGCCAACCACCATATACGCATATACAGGATATCTGGGGATGAGAACGAACTCCGAGAGAGTCTTATCAAGATGGGTGACGGTGAACTACTCCAAGGGGATACTTTAGCGCCCAATTTCCTGGGTCTGCCGGTACTCGAACCATTACGCGTCGTTGTTGAAGTTCCCTGCGATAGTCCAACCCTTGTTCAGCAGCCCAGTGAGTATTTCTTACATCTCTTTTCCCAGGCTCAGAATATCTGACGAATACGCTTCCTGAAGATCATCAGGAACCAATTCGTCGTGGCAGTGGCTTAGAAAGTTATAATGATATCTTCCTCAAGGTAAAGAATTGGGAAAGGTTCGAAGAGTGCGATATCCGAGGGAACCAGATAGTGGAAGCTTGGGACACCCCAGATTTCGTTACCATTTTTGAGCAGAAGCTGGACAGAAAGCCACGTCTTCCCAAGGATGTGCGCGTTTCCTCTATTTTCCGTCTGCTGTTCGATTTTGACGGTTAGTGTAGCCTGGAGTGCATGACTTAGACATCCCTGAAAGCTATTTTGAGCGTTCCGAGGGCTCAACCACCAACGACGGATCTCAGGAGGGGGTGCGCGAGGCTGACCTGTTGGAGGTGATGCTCACTACATTTCCTATTGGAAAACTCAAGTGGGAAAATTATTGGAAATCGGATGCGCATCATAAAAACCCTTTCAAGGCAGAAGCTATGAACACGATGTTCTTTCACCCGTTCCTTGCTGCGAACGGCACGGTCTTCGCTCTGAGGTAAGCACTCACTTGCTTTCCTCCTTCCATGTTCACGGTTTTGCAGGGACAAGGAATGGCCTATCACTGTTGTCGTGCAACGTGAAGAAGAACTACGGCAGTATCATCCTAGGAGTGACTTTCTCATCCTAAAATCCAATCTTCCTCGGCTGCTTGTGGAGGTTAATTCCACAGCACAGAATTCATGGCCTATGGATCTTGTCCGGATGCTTACGACGGGGGCTTTTATCGTCCGTTTCGCAAACAAGTTCGTGAGCACGTTCAAAAAGAAGAATTTTGTCCTCTGCGCCTTCTATATTTTTGACAATGCCGAAGTCACTCGCTATACTTTATTTCAGAACGAGGTCGATAAAGAGGTATGTATTGTTGTTATGTAACAAACAACTCGGAGGCTCAACCGTCGCAGGTTTATTACAACACATCGCAATCATCGTTGAAGGACGCGGATGGTCGGGTCAAGTTTGCGCGCCGTTTGTACAACCTTCTTCACATGGAATTAGACCAAGACCAACCCTCAATCGCGAAGCGCGCAGTTCACGATCTTGCCCAGAAGGTCGACGAAAACAAATTGAAGCCGTTGTATACCAAGAACACAAACCGTGGTGGCAGTAGGAAGCGTGCTCGTACGGATAACAATGACGATGATAGTGGGGGTGGTGGGAGTAGAGATGACCGCGCACAGCTTAGGGCACACGGCTATGAGGTGAAACCGGAAGTTATCGTGGATGCGAGCGGCGGCGAATGGGCGTCACTTTCCCAGGTCCTGGAAAGCTTTTTTCACTTATTTGCCAAGCTGACGCTCGACCCCAGAACCCAGATCATATCCTAACGGTGTATCGACCCACGAAGTCGAATGAGGAATACATCGCGAAGAAAGTTTGGGAGAGATCGAATGAGCTCAAGATCTTCAAACTTCTCGATACTATCCCACTCAAGTCTGACCATGTCATCTCGTTGGTCGACTCATTCAACGGGTGGGCCATTCTACCCAAAATGACCACTGTCCAGGATTACGTTGATTACCGAGTCATTCCTGAAGTATTTGAAAGCAAGGTTTCCCAAGTCTGCCTGGGCCTCATCAAGGGCGTCGCATATCTTCATGAGCACCATATCGCTCACAGGGATATTAAGCCGGACAACCTTGTTGTCGACAAGAACTTCAACTTGAAAATCATCGACTTCGATACTGCAATGCGAGTAGAGGATGAGGACGAGGAGGTAGATGACCAGTGCGGAACCCGAGGTTGGATGGCCCCCGAGGTCGAGAAGAAACTGAGGCACAGTCCGATCAAGGCAGACAGATGGGCTTGTGGGGAGGTTCTTCTATTTCTACTTGACAGGTTCTCCAAAGAAGAAGAATCCCTGAGGGCGTTTGCAAGGGACCTGGTGGTGCATAATCCTAAGCAGCGGCCATCATTGCTTGCATGGAGCAGGTGTTTGGCTCTGCCGTTCTCGGATGGTTGGAATATAGGGAATCTCGATGCAAGGAAAGCCTCGCGGCCTCGACGGGACCGAGTGGACTCGGAAGTCAAGGAAGAAAACACGGAGCCCCTGAATGTGAAGAAGCAGAGACTTGAATCGGGCCAGTGTAGCATGGGTGGATTGCAAGATTGTCATGGCCTTGGCCTAGGAATTATGACTGAAGTTTGTTGACTCGGATATTTCTTCGTACAGTCAAGTCTTAGTTGGCCATTTGTTTGTCAGGTGTAGAGTTACCTTGCTTCAAGCAAGGTCTGTGGGAAACCACCTTGTCTGTAGATCATCGATATGTGTATGGCATTATCATATATTATGCACTCCCTGCGTGTCCACGTGTACCTTTTCTCAGTTTTGCCCTTGTTCACCGTCCAAATGGGACTGACAGTGCCTGCGATGGCCACCGCGTATCGCCCGTACTATCCTCACCAACAGCCGCACGCACCCGTGGGACCGAACGTCACAGATGACTACGAACGTGAGCGCCATTTTATACAATGTCCACCTCGGCCGACGACAGTCCAAAAAAGGAAAGAAACGACCGCCGCGGGGCGTACCAACTCCCACTGCGCGGAGCAGGAATCAACAAGGGAAAATTCAGGCCTCACACTAGCAAGACCCTTTGGCACGAGGCGAGGACTCGGTGCAAGTCGTCACCTCATTCCTTGTTTCCACTATCCACTATTTCCCACTCTCCCAACCTTGAGTGTCGGACTCCAAGATGATATCAATAGGTGCTTATTTACTTTTTCTTATAGAACTGCCAAGCCGCAGTGAAATGACATTCATATCAGCCAAAAAGTCCTTGCACGAGGAAGGGGACCATACGGACTCCATTGAAGAGGCAACTGTTTCAGTTTACCAAATACTTTCACGAGCGCAGTCAGCATTCGCCAAGTTTGAGCAAGGGGACGGGACCCACCACATTAGCGAGGCAATCACCATTGATCGCCAAGCACTGGATCATTGCCCTCCGGCCACGACGAGCGATGGGACTCACTATATCAGCTCGCCAGTCATCTCTGGGGTCGTTGTAGCCATCTAGGAGTGATAGCGGACATCGAGGAAGCGGACATCGAGGAAGCAGCCATCTATTGCAGAGAAGCACTGGAGCTGTGCCCAGAAGGGCACCCAGATCGATAAGCGTCTTTGAACGGTGTAGCAATCTGTCTCAGCAGTCGTTACAAGCGGCCTAGAGATCTGACGGTCCTCAATGAGGTCGTCATCCACGCGAGACAAGCCCTCGACCTTCTCCGGTCAGCGCAATCTGATACATCAAACCGTTGAACAATGTCGCCATCTATCTCAACAATCGTTACAAACGGCTTGGGGATGTGACTGACCTCAATGAAGCCATCATCCTCTGGAGGAAAGCCCTCGACTTTCTCCTGTCAGGGCATCGCGATCGATCAGCATCGTTAGACAATGTCGCACTCTATCTCTCCTATCGTTGCGACCGGCTTGGGGATATGATGGACCTCAACGAAGCCATCATCCTCGGTAGACAACCCCTGACCTTCGCCCACCAGGGCACTCGGAATGATCAATGTCGTCGAACAATGTCTCCCTCTATCTATCTCATCGTTACGACCAGCTTGGAGACATGACGGACCTCAATGAGGCTATCATCCTCGGCAGACAAGCCCTTGACCTTTTCTTGTCAGGGAACCGGCGTCGATCAATGTCGCAAGCTGTCTCTCTGATCGTTACGACCGTCTTGGAGATATGACGGACCTCAATGAGGCTATCTTCCTCGCAAGACAAACCCTCAACCTCTGCCCGTCAGGGCACCCGGGTCGATCATCATCACTGCATCAACTTGCACTTCGTCTTCGTGTTCGGTTCACCCAGTCGAGGGAGTTGAACGACAGAGAGGATCTATTCAGTCTTTACACCGAGTCGACAAACATTTCACAAACAGTTTCACCAAACGATCTCTCCGCAGCCAAGCAATGGATCACGGATGCCGAGCATTTCAGTCATCCCACTGTCCTTCTCGCATACGAAACATCTCTTCGGTTACTTGTTCAGCATCTCGCCACTTTGCCATCCTTACCTAACCATCTCCACATTTTCAAGGACTATCATCAGAAATACACGACACAATTCATTTACAAGGTCCAGATCACTACAACAGGTTGTTCAGTCTCAATGTTGATCTGCAATCTGCGATCACCAAAATTCGCAATTTACCCGGTCTCACTCGATTCCTTCTCCCCTCTTCCTTCTCCGAACTCCGGTGCGCTGCAAGTAGTGGGCCTGTGGTCATTATGAATGCTAGCCAGTACACGTGCGATGCACTCGTTGTCTTTCTCGACAGAGATCCCGTTCACATCCCATTACAAATCACTCAGTCCCGTGTTCAGGACCTATCATCGGACCTCCAGTCCTTGACTTGGGATGCGAAATCGATAGACATGGGGAGAAATATCGCATGCTTCCTGAGAATCCTTTGGGATGAGGTCGTCTCCCCGATCGCCAATTTTCTCCAGACGACAGTTCCACCTGGCTCACGTATCCGGTGGTGTCCCACTGCAGAATTCTGTCTTCTGCCATTGCACGCTGCTAGTCCGTATCGGGATAGCCAAAGGAAAATATCCCATCAGTACATCTCGTCTTACACGCCTACTCTGACTGCCCTCGTCCGTGCGCGACGGAATGATCCATCGCTGACAATGTCAATACACCAGAAACGTTTCCTTGCTGTAGGTCAGGCGGCCGCTAATACTAGTAGCGAGAGCGAGCTCCTTTCGGTCGGCAGGGAACTAGCCATCATCGATCATCGCTGAACGTATCCCGGGTCTCGCAACCTTCATCCACCTTGATGGTCCAGAGTCGAGTATTTCCCAAGTCTCGAAGGAGCTGAGGAAGAGCGAGTGGGCTCACTTTACCTGTCACGGTATCCCAAACACGAAGCAACCGTTTGACTCTGCATTTGGGCTCCACGACGGCCGCTTTACCGTGGAGTGGATCATGGGTTGCAAGCTAGATAATCCGGAATTTGCCTACCTTTCTGCTTGCCATACGACGGTCGGAGACGAGGAGAGTCCGGACGGGGTAATTCACCTGGCCTCGGCGATGGAGTAGTATGCAGGGTTCCGGTCTGTGATTGGGACGATGTGGGCGGTGGACGATGCACATACGAACAAGATCACGTCCAAGTTTTACGAGAACATGTTGGATGGATGCGATCGCCTGGATCACACTCGAGCGGCGTTGGCGCTGCAGCAGGACGATGAACTCATTGGCTGGTATTGTTCCGCTCGATCAACGGATTCTGTATGTACATATCGGTGCTTAGTAGTACACATCGGACCCTGTCTGGTTTGTACGTTGTATGGTTGTTCCGTGTATTTGCCATATCCGATCTTCGCAAGGTGAGACTTTGTGCTATCGATATAATTTTGTGACCAGGTGTTGCTAGCGGCATCCGACCCTCCTCACTACCGTCATACGCCGCAAATCCAATGAATTTTACGTTCGCCAATTTTTTTTTGACCTGAATCAAATCACGGGCCTACAAGTACTGCTTCTGTCGATGGTACATTGATCGATGTTGGCAGTTGTCGTCATAGTAATGATGATCGTGCTCAATCCCGGAGAGCAAGCAAAAATACCGTAGTAGGTAGTATCGGTCTACTGTCACAATCATTCTCCTTGATCCGCTTCGTCGTCTATTCCTCGTTTCGGTGACTGAGATCGCGCGCACCACCAACAGCGACGACGTGATCCTCTGAATCTCATACTCAGTCCCCAGATAGCACTTGAATTTTTTTTCTCGTTGGCATGATTGCAGAAGGGAAAGGAGAATAACTATTTCGTCACCACAAAGTAAGTTCTAAGTATACATTGCAACCCATTGACCTATCCGAGTCGTACTAGCTCCGCATATTCTATAGTTATACAACAAACCGACGAAAAAGTCTCCACTGGCACGTACTACACGGTTCCATGATATGAAAACGAGCTAATTCACAACACCCTTTGGCCGTCCCAAGATCTCTTTGACAGCACGTTCCACATTGTTCCAGCGAGTCCGGTTCACCATGTCCGTCGTCTGCGGGTAAAGTCGACAGCTGAAAGCTTTCCAAGCCTTCAATTCGAAGTCGTCATACCGGCCAACGACATAAGCCAAGAAGGTGACAACGGCCGGAATAGACAGTTCCGACTCGATGACGGAGTCCATCACGTTGATGTGAAACGTTACTCCAGCGCCGCTTGACCTGGAGTTCAAGTTCGCGGTAAGCATTGACTGAACTGCCGCTTCGGTAACGCTATTGGGCACGTGGAAGACAAGGCCGATGTGATGGAGTAGCGGGCATTTCAAGAGAAGCTGCTTTAGACCGTCCAGCGTGATCCAGCCGTTAACCGAATCAGGACGGTTCCAACCTGTTGCCTCATTGATGAAGAGATGTTCCAAGAAGGGCCATGCCGATACAAGATGGACGAGTGCGACGTCATTAAGTCGTATATGAGCCGCGACATCGAGTTCTACATGACGGATGTTGGTGAACGCCATGCCTGGCCGCAGGTCGTCGAGGGTAAGACTGCGTTGCAAGACCCACGCATTAAGTATTTCCATGTCGGCTTGACTGAGCAGGACTTCCGAGTCATTGCCGTACCGTTCGGCTAGATCCATGAGACTGACGTCGATAAGCCGAATTGACCGCAGGACATTGATGGGGCAGGCTGATTTAACGGCTGATAAAAACGGTTCTATATCCCCGGTTATACCCCCATCGGCATGCACCACGAGTTGCTCGACAGCAGGCAGTTCGACTTGGGCAAGGAAGCTCGAAGTCAGTTCCAGGGATTGACTGTGGTACGAGAACTTCAAGTTCTTCAAGCTCGGGAAGACGATGACTGAGCGTTCTGAACTGAGAGCAGCGACGATTTCTTCTGCATTGTTCAGTGCGAATGTGAGCTTGGCCAAGGAAGGTAGTCGAGAGAGATATTTCAGATCGTCTGCCTCCAGTTTGAAATCGGGACAATCTAGAACCCGAAGGTCCTTCCACGGCCAGGTATATGTATTACCATCATCGGGCCAAATGCCGGTTCCACAGCCCTTCATGGTAATCCTCGTCAGGTTTGGATAAAGTCCAGACAGTGGTGCGATACCCTCCCGGAGGAATCTTGGCTGGCCTACTGCGGAACTGCAGATATTGATGGAATCCAGAGATGGAATATGCTGCCGGCGTAGCCAATGCGAAATTCCATCACGAGGCACGAAGAGATTCAGCTCTCGGAGCTTGGGAAAGAGCAGGTCCTGCCGGAAGAGGTCTGCCGGGACGGGATCCAACCCGAGTCCCAAATCGAATTTCCTTATCACGCGGATTCTGCGCGTGTAATTTCGGAGGATTGTCCACTCGTCTTCGGTCAGAGCTCTGTAGAATATGGATGGCGTGCCGTCCTGTTGAAACTGGGTCGAAAGGTTATCACTATTAGTACAGTATGTTGACGGATGAAGTAGGGTAGACTCACGAGCGATCCTGCATAGATTGCATCTGGAATACACCGGGTTATGGCAGACAGGTCGTTCAGAACCGACCAGAGGATATCCAGCGCCGGCTCTCTGAATGCACGGCATGTCCTTGCTAAAGCAACCATGTCGGAATTATGCTGGATCTCTGGCAAGGCCTGTGTGGGGGGTGGACGGGAGACAAACGTGAGGATCATCAGCAGGATCTCTGGTATGTCGAGTGCACGGTGGTGCCGCATCATGGCTTTGAGTTAGAAGAGCGTGAATGGATAACGAAGCTAAGGGGATGAGGGAGATCTAGTATGAACAGTGGGAATGAGCAGTGGAAGAGAGGTGTCGGTAGTAGATCGATGTCAAGCCGGCAAATTTATACCTTGGGACTCGTCAAAGCACTCACACCTTCACACCTTTGACCACTGCGACCACAAAAAGAGCTTCGACAAAAGAAGGAAAGATGGAACCTGTTTGGGTATCAATTGTTCGCACCCAGCCGGTGGTCATCTACACTTTGACCTGCCCGTCCCGAGTTACGCGGATACGTTCCACATACACATATTCGGCCCTATACCAATCATCGCCCATAAGGTTGGTATGGCAGTCTGCAAACCGACTCCCTGAGATCATAGATTTAACCTGCAGGAGCAAATACGGACTAAGTTGACGGGGTCGTTTGATGCCTGGGTAACGGCCATGCTGATCTATCTTTGAGTTCCGTCATCGTCAGTCATCCATGGTTTTTTGTTTGCCAGTGGGTATACAAAATCTTCCCCGAGGAAGTTGACAACTTGGGTGCTCACCGACGGGCCCAACGATCCGTGGAGCTAGTAACCATGGCCAAAGCGTCGATTTACTTAAATAATTTGGCCTGTCCACACAGACAATAGATTGCAAGTCTGGCATGCTTTGTTTCGACTCTACACGTCTACCATCGGCGGCTATTGACAAAGTCTTTCGAGACAATTTCCTTTTGTTTTAGGTCAAGTCAGCCTCGCATAGACTTTGCACGGTCCGTGGTTCCATGAAGTACTCCGAAACCGCGCAATTTTTCAAGTAAATGAGAGCATACCTTGTCAAGGTTTCGCGCCAATATGAATTTCTACTATCCTTTGAGTGCACCAAAATTGCGTCGACAGTAGTACGGCACACTTCGCGAAGGAAAGGGTGCCAACTGAGTCCTTAATCGAATACGGTGCGTGTGACTTTGGAGGGATCCTGTCCCACTCAACTTGAACCGAGCGCTCCGAAGTCTTGCTGTACCGGTAGTCACTATCAGAGTTGGCATACATCAACAATCGACGCACGAAATTAGTTGGCCAAGACGTGCAAGTCGCTGACCCACTCCTTGTTCTAGTATGACCAACGTTCTGGAACCCCGGGAGTGCTTTCCTCCATCTATGCCGCGTTCGATTTCGAAACTTCACGGATCGGAAAACTTGTTTGATCATTGTGAATGAAAGTACTGTACAAGGGACATGGGATACTTGTGGAATAAACTATCACGACATGGTTTGACTCACCCGGAGATATCTATGTATCCATACAACCCGTCCAGACAGCGCGTCCTAAATTGGATACTCGAGAGGAACTATTCGAGATATGTGATTCTGTCGACATGGCATATTACGTTCTAGCAAGCCTTGCGAATCCAACTCGTGGTGGCTCGCTGCCGAAATCAAACACGGTATAGAACCGTTGGAGGAAGATGGTCCCGATCGTCCAGGAATCTGGTCGGGTTCAGCAATCAACGTAGGGATATGAAAACGGAAGAGGAGATCCTGAATAGGAAAATCTCACCATAATCTCTGTCCAAACTCATGATTCCACTGAAACAATCACGTGAGCCGGGCGTGACCCGTCCCTGCTCGAGGACGTTGGCAGGGATTAAAAATGCTTTTCCACCAATGGTAAAAGTCACCGAGGGAAAAGAAACGCATGGGACTACAGGGAGTCAATTGAAATAGGACCAAATTCGATCGAAACCCACAGGTGTAGTAACCGTCATCCAAGGCCTTACCACCAGAGGCCTGGTGCAGGGCTAGAACTCGGGACAGATCACCAAAAATGAAGTTGGCACCAGTGTCGAGAATGGCGGGTATGTCTGCCAGAACTATCTTGTCATTGACTTTGATATTATCTATCTTCAGCTCCCAGAAAAACTGAAACGGCAATCTAAGTATCCATCCATTACCGCCTGATACTTACGCTTACTGGTCTTGTTACGGGGGTAAAGACGAGGGTACTTTCAACGTAAAGTGCCCTGTTCATTCCACCGACGTACAGCTCGCCTCCAGAAGGAGTGAGCTTAAGTGAAAACACTGGTTGAGGTAGTTTTCCTTCACTGAAGAGTGTGTGAAACAAGGGGCTAGCAGGATACGCCGAGCGACGCGGGAAAGCCAATCCCAATACACCATCTGGAGCAGGTGCTGCCAAATTTGAAGAGTATGTTGTTGCAGCACCGATGGTCTGGATGTCTGCCTATCCATTGGTCAGAAAGGATCATGTTCGCAAACAGTAAAAACATACGGTGAAACCAGCAATAGTCACGTTATCCGTGTATTGTTCACCATCGACAATCGAACCATCCGCAAAATTCAGACCAAAATCTTCATTGACGGCAAAGTGGGCGGTTTGGGACGATGCGGGATCCCAGAGGTTAAGGTGGCTTCTGCAGTTCTCATCACCGGTCGACGATGGGACGAAGAGGTCGCTGGGTCGAATAAGACGAGAGTGGATGGGTACTGACGGATAACACTCACCTAGAACCGGTGTCGAACTGGACTACAATAGTAGAATGAGTGCGTGTCACGAATGGACGGAAAACTTACCAGTGAAGGATTTGGGAGGAGTGCCGATGGAAATGGCCCCATACCACATCTCATTCAGGTGATTTGTCAAATCAACGCCAGTTCCACTACTCTGTGGGGACCCATCCCGTTCCACAGCGGAAGGATGCACCATTACCATGTTCCTTTCGGAGCTATCTATGCCACGAATGATCTTGCTGAAAATGTGTGAGCAAGGACGATACTGAGGATACCTCAGGAAGATATACGCGTTACGTGATGCAACATGAAATTTGAGTGCGTCGGTATTAGAGTGTTTCGCAAGCGGTATGGCTATACCAATACTGTCTCCCCTAGGATCACATGTTGGGGCGGCCGAAACAGTCACTGTGACTGCAATGGTTATGACCACGTTGAAGAGCATTGGGTAACAAAGGTGGAGGAGCAGAAATACCATCAAGTACGTGTGCCTGGCTTAAATGTCGTGATAAAAGATCAAACTGATGGAGTTTCAGTTCCGTTCGGAACACAGAATAGGTAGAGGTGAACATTTTGAGCAATCGTACGCGAAGATGAGATGATCAATTAGCGTACACATATAGACTTGCAAGCCGGATTCAACCGAGAACACTCTTGATGTGGGCGTCGCCAAATTCGCTCCGGGAAGGCGAAGCACGCGATGGTTGAGGGGTGGTGAGTTGTAATACCGTCTGCACCTTACTTTGGATCAACACATAATTTTGGTCATGCTAGCGCTTCGTCGCGGAAACAAGTTAGTTGGAACATTTCCACGTTAGCGATAAAATGGGGGTGTAGAACTTGACGACCGAACTCAGGAGCACCGTTGGGCGTCGATGACCTCAAGGCTCTTTCCAAGAAGAAGATTTCTTGGGACGCAATGACGGAAGACATATCTCGGGTGAGCTTTGTGACTGCCTGTATGGCCTTGATCCAAGAGTTAACATATCCATGGATCGTGCTGGGGAAGGAATTATCGTTGAGTAGTTTTGGTGGTATGTGCGAGATGTTTGGTCTTTGACTCATATGCAGGCGAAGGTCAGCAAGGATGGTCAAAGAGCAGAAAAGAGCTCTGCAACCTCTTTTAGTCAAATGTATCCTGCGCAAACGTGAGCGTGGCAGGCGGAGTGGGATGTTGCTTGCCAACTCTGCGGGCACGAGGAATGCATCAAACCGGGCTTTACTCCGCAACTGACGACTCTCGAATGGGGTATCCTCGCCGCTGAGGTTGGCTGGTAGCGAGTGGATCCAAGTTTGGGATGCGCTTGATGATTGGGGGGAGAATAACCGGGTGGAACGAAAGATGGCGTGGCACGTGACTGATATCTCGTTACTTGAATACCATCATGTCCGGTATTATGGGATTCTTCAACGCCAAGTTCCCTCAGACTATGAATCCGAGAGACAAACCTTCAGATCCTCTCTCGCGTCTTCGCTTCGCCCTCGAAACAATGCCAGGCTCACGCAAATACGTCTTCACCCCCGCAACCCGTGCAGAGATACTATCAGAACTCTACGACGCTTTC
Source organism: Leccinellum rugosiceps (assembly GCA_038089755.1). Classification (NCBI taxonomy): domain Eukaryota; kingdom Fungi; phylum Basidiomycota; class Agaricomycetes; order Boletales; family Boletaceae; genus Leccinellum; species Leccinellum rugosiceps. Next base: position 5,114 of record JBBPLL010000601.1, on the reverse strand, counting down.
TGGGGCCCATATGCCCACCTCTTTCTGCCCCTCTCCAACTCAAGTCTCCCAATGCACGCAACTCTCAGCCAGGTCCAGGCAGAGCTTGGCTTTGCGGGCGCGGGTTCGCAGGATCCCATCATCCCAGGTCGTCCGTGTGGCCACATCTTCACCAAAGGAGAGAGCTGTTTCCGATGCAAGTGAGGTCAACTCTCTCTTCCTCTTCTCTCTGCCCTCATCTGTCCCTTCAGAGACTGTGCACTCGATGAGAGCTGCGTCCTCTGCAGTCGTTGCTTCCGTTCCAGCTCACACAAGGACCACAACATCAGCTTCTTCATCGCCCAGCAGTCCGGCGGTTGTTGCGACTGCGGCGACGCAGAAGCTTGGCGCAACAACATTCAATGTCCATTTCACCCTCTCCTCTCCGGAACCGATCCTTCAACTGACTCATCCGCCCCCGACGCCACCCCAAGAGCACTCTCGCGGCCGATCTCCGACGTAGACGTCCCTCCAGTCCCACATTATCCTTTCCGCGCCACTTTCCCTCCAGAACTCAGGGATATCATGGGTCGCACCATCGGTTATGCCCTCGATTTTCTACTCGACACCCTCGACTGCTCGCCCGACGAACCAGGCGTGCCCGCCAACGAGGTCGACCTCCGTCTACAGCCCACTTTAGACCCCATGCAGAAAGACCAGTACTCCGTTATCATTTGGAACGACGATAAGCACTCATTCGACGAAGTAATCCAATTCATCTGCGACACCACGAACCGCGATCGCAAGGAGGCAACTGCCATGGCCCACGCCATCGACGAACTCGGTCGTGAGATCATAGACATGAACGCCAACGTCTCTCGTCTCTTCGAGATAGCACAGGCCATCTCCAAAATCGAGATCGGCGTCACCATTCGCCGCGCATATGACACATTTAGGGAGCAGGTCGTCGTCGTCATCATAGAGTGGCTCCTTGACCTCACCCGTAGCAGACTCGGGACAGACACCCTCGTCATTCGCGAGGTCATCGCAGCCGAGCTCCTCTCTCCTAGACATGACGGCGAAAGCAACAGTTATGGTAATGCGTCCCACGTCCCCAAACTCGACGACGACATCCCAGATGCGTGCAGGATTGACTGGCTGTTTCTGTATCATACCCGGCTCTGGAAGAAGCCGCGTATCAGCTTGAAGGAGATTTACGCGTCCGTTCTCATACTCTCCCATCCTCACAAACTTGCCATAGGTTCGATGTCTCTCCAATCAATGCTTCCTAGCAGCTGACACGACCTCCAGGGAGCCATTTTGCCGCCGTGTATCCCCGTATCGTGGACGCCTATCTCCTTGTCGATAGAGAGGCGGAGACGTCCATCAAATATTTCGCCCTCCAACTCTTTACCGTTCCATCCGTAGCAAGTCACATCGTGCGGTACCACGACCTCGTAACGCGTTTGCTCGACATCATCATCAACTTCTTCACGAACCAGATTGCCGAAAAACATATCCTCAACACTTCGGTAAACAACTCCGAACTCACAGAGCTGGACGTGGATACCTTCCCTTTCAAATCCAAGCGTTTCATGCCCGTCTTTAGCGACCTTCGATACCTCTGCCACAACGAACCCGTCCAACAGCTCATCGCCAGGAACCCTTCATTCGTTCGCAAGTTTGCCAAGGTGTGTCAGCTATTCGTGTGTGTTCATCCAAACAAGCGTGCGGCGACGAATCACATCGAGTACGAGACGGACGCTTGGATAAGCGTCTTCAACGTCACCCTCTCTCTATCGCGCGTCATCAAGGTGTACGGAGAGGCCTATAGCTGGGCGACGCCCTCACAGTTGATCAACGCCATCACCATCGTCGTGAGAGACATTCTTGCGGTATGCACCTTGACGAACGACAAACTCGACAAGAACAAATTCTCAAAGCCGGCCTACCACGACATTCTCTTTGGGGACGTCGAGTATACGATCTTGGAGTTCGACGTATTGGAGGGATGGGTCAGCTTCCACCACTCGCTGCACTGGCTTTTGGCGGAGCTGATGAAGAACGTCGACATTCTTTCGGAAGAATCGTTGAATCGAGCGGGCGTGGCGAGCGTGCGGGACTTGTTCATGCGAATCGCGACAGAGGATGACATCCTCACGTTGATCGATTTCCCCTTGCGAGGTAGGCTTTGCTATCTCTCACGTTTCACTCAGGATTTAATGTTGGCCTCATAGTGCTGGCGATGGTCGCCCAGATTCGCTCTGGACTGTGGGTCCGCAATGGCTTTCCGATACGCGGTCAACTATTGCATTACCGCGACTTCGTGCTTCGCGAGCTGTGCTACGACCAAGATTTATTTATCCTCCAAACCTCTCTCATCATCCTCGATCCGAACACGGTCATCGTGAGCATCCTCGATCGCTTCAATCTACTACAATTCTTCCGCGGGGCAGTAATCCATCCGACGTACGAAGGCGCGCAGCTGTCCAGCATGGTCGAAGAGGTGTTGTATGTCATCATTACCCTCTTGACAGAAAAGGGCAGTGCTACAAAAATGCCCCTTCCGGTCGCCGTTCGGCGCGAGATCATCCACGCGCTCGCAGCCGGACCGTGCACCTACACCGACCTCGTGAAACGTGTCGCCGAGCGCATGACAGACGACGTCTGTTTCGAACACGTCCTCAGGCAAGTCGCCAACTTCAGAGCGCCGGAGGCGACCGCGGACGTGGGCACATACGAGCTCAAGGACGCGCTGTACGACGAAGTCAACCCGTTTTATTACCACTATGCTCGGAACAGGCGCGAAGAAGTCGAAGCGGTCCTCAAGGCGCGGCTGAAGCGCAAAACGGGCGAGGCGGACCCCATGATCGTGCCAAAACCGATCGGGATCGAGACAGGTCCGTTCTCGATCCTGCCGTCGCTGCTCGAGTCCGAGGTGCTCCTGCAAGTCATGTTTTATGCCATTTACAATGTGCTCGTGTTGTCGGACGCGGCTGGGACAACCCCGCCTTCTGCGGAGGCGATCCTCGATCAGGCGTTTTATCTCGTCATGTTAGCGCTCGTGGAACGCGCATCGGTGTTCAGCCATCTGTCTGCGCTCAAGGTGTTCGAGGACGGCAAGAACTTGATCGACGTCGTGTGTGCGATGGAGAACGCGGAGCACTTCAAGTCCTATGGTGCTCGGGTGGGGTGGATCTTGGGTGAGGTGTCCAAGTTCGTGCCGGAGGAGGTGCAGGTGCGGCGCAAGGTCATGTCGGCGGCAGAGTCTGGTGTGGATGCGGAGATGTTGAAGAAGCGCGCGGCCAAGGCGAGGCAGGAGGCGATCATGGCGCAGATGAAGGCCCAACAGGCGAGTTTTGCGATCAATTATGAAGACGTGGACGAGGACGAGGACGAAGACATGGAGGAGACGCCGGAAGAGGAGTTGGTGCAGTACGGATCGTGCATCGTGTGCCAGGAGGACCTGAACGACTCGAAGCCGTGGGGGATGCTCGGGCTCGTCCAACCCAGCCGGTTGTTACGGAAACATCCCGACAGCCACAGCGCGTATCTCAACGAGCTGATGGGAACGCCGGCCTCTCTCGATCGCTGTTGGCAGTCGCCGTCGTCGACGTTTCCCTCTGTGGGCGTGGATTTCCACGAGGACGTGACGCAGTTTGCGCCCAACTTTGATGGGTTCCCGGCTCAGCACACCCGATTCGGTTTGCACGCGTCCATGTGTGGGCACATGATGCACATGGAGTGTTTCCAGATCTACAACACCTCTGTGCGTCAACGGCAGCGCGCGCACGCAACGCGGAACCATCCCGAGAGCATCCTGCGCAAAGAATATATATGTCCACTGTGCAAGGGTCTCGGCAACGTCATCCTCCCCATCTCCCGCCCTTCGACTCTTCCTGCGACGTCGGCCCCGTTCCCAGACTGGATCCGCGCCGTAGGGATCTCGATTCTCAAATCGAAGCCAGACCTGGCGATGGACGCGCTCCAGTTCCGCAACGGCACGGGCGAGTTCGTGTTTTGGAGCGCGCAGGACCCCAACTATGCGGTTCAGATCCGGCGGGGGGATAACTTTGAGACGTTCAAGATGCTGGACAGTCTGGCGAACGTGGCCAAGATCGTGTCGCAGCAGACGAGGCATCTGAGGGAGAGGCCAGAGCCGGAGTCGGGGGAGCGGGGGTCTGGGATTTATTTGCCGGAGGAGTTGGTGGGATATACGATCGCTTCGATCGAAGTGGCGACGCGCGGGACGTCGGCGCGTGCGGGAGGTGGTGGAACGGGGGGTAACGTCGCGGACGCCCTAACGGAGCCACAGGTGCGACTCGTTCGGTCTCTCCTCGGGTGTCTAGCGTCGCTAGCCAAGATCGAGCTCGAAGGCCGTTTTCCGGACGGGGGCAAGGAGGCTGTGAAGCAAGCGATCGTGAAGCGGCTGCTGCCCGAGTGGTCGCGGACGTCGCTGACGTCGTATGCGTACCCGCTGCTGCTGCGTGATCCGCTGACGATCTTGGTGGAGACCGCCGCGGTCGCGCCGGAGATGCTGCAGCACGTGCTGGTGTTGTGCTATTATGCGTATCTGGCGCGGACGGTGATCGGGCTTGTGTACGTGCTGAACAAGGCGCGGTCGGGGAGCCATGGTGTGCCCGTTCCCCCGTCGTCGTCGTCGTCGTCGGCAAGAACGAAGCGGCAACGGCAACGGCAATCGGATCTATTCGGGGACGTGCGCATGTTTTTCTTGTCGGTCGTGCGGCACTCGCCCGTGTTTGAGCACATGGCGACGCTCGTGTTCGAGACGTTTGGGGAGGCGCGGATCGAGAAGCTGTTGTACGCGTTTACGTTGCCGTTTTTGAGGCGAGCGGCGATTTTGTGTCGGGCCGTGCTTCCGAACGCATTTGCGACGCCTGCGCCTGTGTCGTCGAGAGCGGAAAACGGGCGAGAGGGCGAAGAAGCGGACGAGGAGGAGGAAGACGACGAATACCGGCGTCTGCTGACGCTGTTGCACGTCCCGCCGCTGTCGGACCTGCCGAACCAGGACACACTGCAGAACGCGTTGTCGGGGTGGTGTGCGCACTATGGGCATTCGCACGCGGCGTCGCAGCTCAACTGTGGGGTTGCGCTCGAGTACGCGGGGGTGTATCGGCTTGCGCGGTTGCCGATCG
>JBBPLL010000600.1:0-17522 GCA_038089755.1 Leccinellum rugosiceps | reverse complement strand
TTCATCATCCTTATTCCTTGACGTTCCATGATGTTCTATCATCATTCCCTACTATAGGAGATACGTACATAGATACAAACATATCCTGTACGTATATAAACCTGGTGGTTTAACCCCAGGTAATTAACGAAGTCTTTCCTTCGCTCTTCCATCTCAGTCCATCCTCTAAGACTAGCTCGAGTTATCCTCTCGCTACTCTCTATCTTGTTCAACTACCTTCGGTTTATACAGTGAGTATCTCCCACTGTTGTCTTCGCTCCCCACCTTCGGCTACTGCGCTCCACATCGAGACTTGCTATCTCGATACGATGCCTCGTGCTTCCCGTGAACCCTCGGCTCCACCTGCCAGTGAACCGGTTCGAGCGTCTAATGGTCAGACTCAATGCCGAACCTCTCGAAGCCAGCCACGGCAGCATGCGAGCTCAACCGCTGACTCTCAGCCTGCTGCTCCTCTCAGTTGTCGGTCCACATGGTCATCCCAAGTCTCGACCACCAATGGACGCCCGTGAGCTTGTGTGCAACCCATGGAATCACTCGAGGAAGAATTCAACCTCAACAACGTGTCTTCAGGCACCGATTCCGATGCTAGTATGGATTCTGTGGATCCACATCAGCAAACTTTGGGTTAATTATACAGCCCTATATAGGTGTCTACAGACTCTACAGCTCCTACAGCCTATACAGATAGGTCCTCCACTAGATTGGAATGTACAGGAGTATACAGCACTGTAGGCTATATATTTATGGTCTGTACCTGGCCTATTGACAGTCCATACATGGCCTATGCACAGCTTGTGCTTGGCCTGTATATAGTCTGTGCATAGTCTATATTTGACCTATCTAATATTATTGTTATTCTACATCAGCTCTTATATAGTTTCATATTCACACTATATCAAGACTGAATAGTCAATAATTTAAGTCCGCAAATTGACCTGTTCATAGCTTGTCAAATACTATCACTCTTCTACATTGATTCTGGGATAGATTCATGCTTGAGCTCTATCATGACTAGATCATCAATAGTCCAGGGTTGAATAACTACCTATTCAGAACCAGTGAAGATCTAAATGATAATTGATCAAGAAATGAATAAACATTTGTCCAGGGCTGAGTAACTATTGATTGAGGGCTAAGTGATCATCAGTCCAGAAATGAATAAACACTGGTTCAGAGCTAAGTAACTATTGGCTGAGAGCTAAGTGATTATTGGTCCAGGAATAAATAATAATTGGTCTAGGCCCAAGTAAATATTAATTGAGGGGTGAGTGATCATTGGTCCAGAAATGAAAAAGCATTGTTCCAGGACTGGTTCAGGGCCAAGTGGTTATTAGTCCTGGGATAAACAATTATTGCTACAGGACCATGTGATCACCAGTCAGAACTAGAATTCACTGTTGCATTGACATGAAATACAACCTCAGCACACTTCAATCAAGACTATCACTGCTGCAAAGACCAATCAACCATTGAAGAAATGCCGGTTATATGATACAACAGAAGCAATTAATCAAAAACAACCCCAAAATCCGAATCACTTTCTCCCGAGTAATCAATGGACTGGCCAAATCTAGGCACATATCAGTAATTGAACAGTACTACACAACACAACTGACCTCTCCTGCTGCACCCAGTCTTGGAGCATGCGCTTGAGATACTTCAAATGCTCGGCATGCAAAAGGACTTCTTGCACACTCTTGTTTGCACTGTGCAGAGCCCGACCACAAGAATCTTCATTAATTGTCGGAACTTTCGGTTGGCCATGATCTTGATATGAAACAAGCACGAGTTTGATCTAACAAGGTATCAGTCGTGAAACACAGACACAAGATATAGAATCCACCGCAGCAGCAACCAATGCGAGAGCAGAAGTGGGAACCGCAGTAGAAAATTCCTTGCAACTCCGTAACGACAAACGGCTTGACGACTTGTAATAAAAAGCAAGGCATGCATGCTTGATGGCATCATGAGAGAAGTTCCGAAGTTTACCCTGTCAATTTTCAGTAAAAGCTACATTGTCAACAATTGACTCACATCCTTATCCGGTGGACCTCGCAACCAGTTACCATTCTGCAGGAGTCGCGAGGCGGACCTCTTGACGTATTCAATGCCCTGCTTAGGTGTCCACCTCGTGCCTTCGGGAATATGGAGCTCCTTGTAATGTTGACGCACCGCAGCCATAGCAGCTCCCTTCAACTTGCTGCGGAAGGTCCCGTTCTCGTTGTAAAGCTGTAGCACAGAATATGGATAAGCTTCGCTACACACCAAACATCACTCACCAGACGGGCCATCGAATGCCTGTACTGAGGATATTGTCCATCCTCGAGAGCCAAGTGCTTTTGGTTATACTCGGCATATACTTCGGCAAGAATCTCTAACCCAACGCCCTGGATTGCAACTTCGAGAGTTATAAACGGATTGTGGGTCGCGTAGTGAGCATGCAACAGCAACTTGCAGCGACGAAGAAAAGCTTTGGTGAGAGGGGGATAATAATTTAGACACGTCGGATCGTCTGACAAAACTAGTCGGTTGCCGACAAAGGTCTTGATGTCATCCTCCAGTGAGGACGAATGCCGCGGGGAATTGGACCGAATGCGCTGTGGGCGAGGGGAAGGTGGTCGTGGACGACCATTCTTAGACTGATGACGCTGGAGTACGTCGTGTGGCACGTCGTCTGATCCGACTGGGCGAGCGTGTTTGCTTCCGCGGCGCGAGGTCTTAGAAGATGGATGTCACGGTGTCACCTTGGATTTGCCTATGGACGTTGTCATCGCTTATGCCTTCGCACTCGCAATAGTCTCGTCATCAGACCTACCTTTGGTTCCATCCTTGCGAGTGCGGTTCACGTCGTCAACTCTGTCAGTATGATCACGTTGGTAATCACGAGATTTAGAGGATTTGGGGTTCCTGGCATTGCGAATGACGTCTCTATCTAGATGCGATTTGTTTGCGTGAGTGTGTAGCCTCAAAACTCCCATGATGCGTATGTACTCTGAGTGTTCGAGTCATCAAAGTAATCGCGTCCAAAACCGTTCACATCTCGTCTCGCTCTCCCGCCTGTCTGAAATTAGTATGGAAATGAATCGTGACAATGAATAAATACCATCTTGCTTATCATTTGCTGGAGGCGTACTAGGGGGGAAATAGAGGCGGTCCGAACGATCATCAACAGGATGGTCATCATCGTTGATATCACCTTCAACTTTGTCCCCTTCCTGGTCATCACCACTATTCGATCTTCTGTCTTCATCGAGTTCTTCCTCTTCCCCGACACCATCATCGCGTGGAAGTGAGTTGTGCTGAGATTCAGGAATGCCGCGAAATCCAAAACGTTCACCTTCTCTGGCAGCATGAAATGACGGAATTGGTGTATCCGCAATCCTGGCATCGGTATCCCGCTCGCTCGAACCATCCTATAGAATGAAACCTTATAGCAAATGAGGTGAGAAATAGATAGATTTACCTGACTGGGAGCTTTTTTCCTTTTTCCTTTACTTGCTATCGCCACCGGCGCCATTGGATTGACTGGTACTAAGTCAGGAGTGACCGCTGCCAGTGCTTGGGGCTTCCGGCCCAACTTCTGCTCGAGCACGCCACCGACTCTCTCTAGTTGCTCCGAACGCCCATTCTTGCCTATGTTCATATGATTACTGCGCCTCGGTTCTCCATTGTTGGACTGAAGAGCATCATCCGCACCAACGGAACGCTTCCTCTTCTGGCCCTTCGAAGGGGCCATCGGAAAACCAGTAAACACAGAGAAAGGATGAATAGACGCAGATGAAGAATGGCAGAGAAAATGCAGCAACAAACCGTCTTAAATGGCGGCTCAGGCGAAGCCAAATAAGTGCAACCTCGCGTGACTGAGTCAGCAGGTTCAACTGTGTCGGATCTTAAAGTGGTAAATGTATCGACACTGTCTGGTAAAATATGAGGACAGTTCGCGAATATTCTGGGAAAAATTAATGAAAGTGCATGCCCTCACATACGATGGCTATGCAAGAAGAGCTTACATTGCCGATCACAATCGCTTCCGTCCTTCAAGTCTAAGGCTTGAGCGATTTCATCCAATGAGTGTGGGAGTTCTGTAGTGCTTGGTCATGGCATTCGACCTATTCCTCCAGTGGAGTGCTCAAGTGGCAAGAACGCCAGAGCCCATGGTATATCGTGCTGATACTACATGCAGCGGAACGGCTTCATCCTGGACAATGAGCTGGACGAGAGGTAGGCTGCGGCAAGGCTATTGTTCGACCGAGTCATCCCACTGCATCAGTAAACCTACAAAAATTCTGAATCATCTTGTTCATCTGAAATGCACTGAAATATATTAAATCATATATATAATCTAAAATCAGACAAAAGTTCTGAAATAAGGTTTTTCAGATAGAATCCAGACATTAAGTAATTTAGTCACCCAGATGGTCATTATTTCAGTCTAATCAGGTAGCATTCAGAGAATCAGTTGTGTATGTTTCTCAGATCATAGTTTAAGTAGATGTTTCAGATATAATTCAGCTAATTAGGTACTCAGTTACTTAGGCTATCATGTGAACAGACCAATCAGACACAATCCAGACATTTAGTTTCATATTGTTTTTGTAAAACAGATATCTCATACATAATTCAGATGGTTATTATTTTCAGTTTTACAGTTAGTAGCTATGCCAGACTAACCAGATTACCAGTTGATCAGCCACTTTGTTTTCCAGTTTACTCAGACAAATTTAGATGCCAAGTTGTTTAGTTGCTCAGCAAAATGAATATCCAGTCTACTTAGGTATATTCAGATATTGAAGTTATTCAGTTTATTAGATAGTTAAATCATTATTTATGATCTGGGCTCTCTAGATAATATTCAGATGACTAGTCTGATCAGTTGATCAGTTATTCACATATTTCATGCTTTTCAGACAATATTCAGATAACTGGTCTACTCAGTTACTTAGTTTGTCAAACTTCCAGGAGACTCAGATCACAAGTCAGGTAGTTGATTAGATAGCATATTGCTCAGATAAAATATAGCTTCCCTGTTATTCAGTTGCTCAGACAATCATTATTTCAGATTGATATAGATCATTAGTATTTCAGTTATTCAGACAGCTGTCATTGCAGACTTTTAGTATTTTAGTTATTTAGTCAGTTGTCATTTTAACCTTTTCTAGCCTTTCTAGACTATTTAGAATATTACCCTTTTTATTTTACTAGGCAATATATTTCTCAGATATGTTTCAGCTTACACATTCAGTCAGATGCTTAGGCCAATTATAATTTCAGACTAGTTAGACAATTGGTTGATTGGTTGATAACAGATTGTTAAATCAATCCAGACCACTAGTTTTTTCAGTAACTCAGTCTGTCCATTATCCTAGACCATTGTAATAACTAGCTCACTCAGTTATTCAATCAGACAAAATTCAGCTCACACATTTATTTAGATGCTCAGGTCAATTATAATTTCAGACTAGTTAGCAATTAGTTGATTAGTTGAACAGATAGCAGATTATTTAAAATAATCCAGACCACCTGTTTTTTCAGTAACTCAGTCAGTCATTATTCTAGACCATTGTAATAACTAGTTCATTCAGTTATTCAGTCAGACAAAATTCAGCTCACACATTTAGTCAGATGCTCAGGTCAAATGTAATTTCAGGCTGGTTAACAATTAGTTGGTTAGTTGATCAGATACCAGCAGATTATTCAGACAAATCCAAACCACCAGTTTTTTCAGTAACTCAGTCACCATTATTCTAGACCATTTGAATAACCAGTTTATCCAGATACTTCATTATACCTCCTACTATTAGATGGGAAGAGTAAGGTAAGCCTACTAGGGTTGACCCATGTCCAAGAGGGGAGTGACGACGAGGGAGGGTGTGCAGGAGCGACTGCACAACGTGCACAACCGTGCGCGTTGTGTGGTCGCTTCTATTCCCATCCCTATCGTGTCGTTCAAGTCGTCGACACCATGTCATCGCCGTTGTCACGTCGGTGCCTTGGTCGGTGGCGCGTTGTGGTAAATGGTAAACATCCTGGTCACATTGTCGTCGTCGCATCATCGCGTCCTCGTTGTCATCTCCGTCCCCTTCGCATCATCTCCGTCCTGTCCCATTGTCATGTCATGGCATACCGTCGTGCCAGTTGTCCCATCACGGCGCCATGTCACGTCGTTCGTCGTCGCGCCGTTGCATCGTGTTGAGGGTGCTGAGGATGGTGAGGACGAGGACGAGGACGATGGTTACTCAGTGTTGTTGGTGTTGTCTCCCCCGTCACGGTCTCCGTCCATCCCGTCCTGTCATCGTCTCCGTCCCATCCCGTCGTCGTCGTCGTCGGCGGGCGGGGCGAGTGGAAGGGGGTATCAGGGCGAAGGGGAGCACAAGGCGAGGGCGACGATGTATCATCATCACCGTCGCGCCGCTGTCGTTGACGACACGGAGGGTGGGGTGAGTGGGAGGGGTAGAATGAGGGAAGGCGAGGGTGACAACGGCGACGACGACACATCGTAATCACCATCACGTTATCGTCGCCATTGTCATGTCGTGTTGTTGTCCTTGAGGACGGGGAGGGTGGGGCAACTCAGAGTGGGAGGGGATAGGGCGAGGGTTGCGGTCACCGCCGTCGACATCTTGGTGTTGTGGCATGAGTCATCGTGTCAATGTTTGGGTGGTTGCGCGAGGGAGGGGAGTAGGGTGAGGATGAGGTACTCACCTCGTTGGTTGGCCTCGTCTCGTCGTCCCGTCCCTCGCTATGACGTCGTCATCGTTGAATGCTGCGCGAGGAAGTGAGTAGGGTGAGGGCAAGGATGAGGTACTCACCTCGTTGGTCCTGCCTTATCCGACATCCATCGTCGTGTCGCCGTCATGTCGCGGGGGTCGACCCGCCATTGTCGCGTCGCATTGTGGTCGTCGTGTCGACGCATGGTTATCGAAGTTTGTGTCTGAGTTATCGTCGAGTCAGTGTCAGAAGTCCTACTAGGTCAGTTTAGCGATTAAAAACAAAACCCACAAGGTGAGGCACAGTCTGGTCGATGACCCGCGGGTAAAAACCGTCACAGGTTGCCTACCCTTGGGAGCGGGTACGGTAAGTCGCGGAAGGGTACCCTTGTCTACTAGGTGGTGTGCCTCGATGCGAATCAATCGTAACGATACTATGAAACTGCGTAGATTCTTGATTGGTGTACGATTACAGCGAGATATCACAATTAGAACAAGCGAAGAGCGGTATGAATGATACGAAAAGTTAAAACGGCATCCCAACAAATGCAACCTAGGTCAGACTGGCCACTCTCCGTACTTTCTGACTACGAGTAACACGTCCAACTTGAACAGAAGGGGAAACAACAGGAGCGCCTGCATCGGACGTGCTCGAAGGTTGAAACGAATCGCTGGAGTGACTACGACGCTTAACGCCCCGAAACGTTTCCAGATACCATGCTTGATAATGTGAGTAAGCGGTGACGTTGACAGCAGCCTTCAACGGAAATCGCATGGATTGCCAGTTGATAGAACGGTCGATTAGAGCCGCCTCTAGTCGGCTCGTATCGGAGCCAGGCTGAAAGAATCTTGTGTAATCAGCGATGGCAACTTTCATTTTTGACAGTCCTTCGGCAAGCTTTGCGTCTATGTCGTCCATTGCAATAATCGGAGAGAGTGTCTTAACATGAAATATAAATATCAGAAACGAGCTACCAATTGAGAACCACACTTACGCCATATGCACTAGCGTCATTGTCGATATCAATAACATCACCCTCGTCATTCTTGACCCACATCAGATACTCTATAGATGTGATGTGGCACCACTCGTGCCCAGCGACACAAATGGGATGTAATACAAATCTGTCAGCGTGACCCTCGTCGAGAGATCCAGCAACATTAGCATCGGGGCCAGGCTCGATGGCCGGATTGTGGCTTTCTTGTCCATAGTTAATGAACGGAGTTATCTCTCGGCAGCGCTCTTCTTTGGAGAACGCGTTCCACGCTTCTGACCCCTCCTGAGGGCTGCGGTAGGGTCGAACCTCATTCACGAAGATCAAGAGGACGAGGACGATCTCAGGGCGGGCTTCAAGCTCATCCCTGATCTTTGAATATAACTCGTCCCGCGCTTGAGTAAATGCACACTCGACAATGCCAAGTAACCGGAAATCTCCGGTGACGGGCATGAGCATGATCGAGAGATCGGGGGTCACAGCAAATCCATCTTTTGCCGACCGGAACTTGAAGGCAGTTTGTAGTTGGAGGCGAACAACATCGCTGTTGATGGGAAGCTGTAGAAGCGCAGGGCTACTAACTGCTTGTGTGAACTCAATCACGGCAGTCTCGTGAGTCGTGTGTGGGCATTGCAAGATGACGATACCCCGTTTCCCTTTGGGGATGTGGGTCAGTCTGTTATGGTTGATCAGGAGGTGCAGTTGGAACAGTTGTAATACGTACCTCGGTTTCTTTGGAAAGAAGGACGATTCTTCTATGACACAGGAGAAGACCTCGAATTCGTGTATCAAAACTCCAACAAATTTCTGTACTCGGGGTCAGCATGGAGTAATTGTTACGTATAACTTGTCACCTGCCTTAACACTTGCACTCCCATCTGCAGAGTCAACCAAAAGGAGATACTTCAGCATCTTCTTCAACGACTCTTCAAAGCGATCAGCACGATGTTCCACATTTAACGTAAACATACCGGATTTTAAGAAAGTGGAGCGAGTGTGCTCAGGGAGCGTGGCGATCACAGTCGCATATCGATCTTCAATTCGGAGGTCTGATGATTTTTGGTCGATCAGGCGAGGTGGTGTCTGACACCCTGTGGTCGTGGAAATGATATTAGGGGTAGTTTGAGCCGACTGCCCAACCGTTCCGTTGCCCGAGGCTGCATGACGGTTCCTGCGAGAAAAAGAGAGAATGGCGGGTTTTGATGAAACGAAACAATTTGCTTGGCGGGGAACCGACTGCGATTCTGCCGTTGTGGTACGGTCAGCAGTCGTAATGCGGAAAGTGCCAGTGGGGGGAGTGTATCCGAGCCTGCCTGCGACCGCGGTACTCATCATGATGGATGCTATGGAACGAGTGCCATCGGAGCTTGGATAAACTCACTTGGGACTTCATATAATCTGGATCACCTTAGGGTTTCAGATTTCCTCAATGATGATGTGGCACATAGGTACCTGTCAACCATTGGCTGAGAATATTAGATCAATTGATGGAATGAACGGGGTTGCCACATGCCTATCATCATTGGCTGAAAATGTGAATCTGAGGGATCCGAACGCACCTCAGATTGTAGCTTTGAAACGCGAGTTAGAACTCCGAAGGATACAAGCTTGAGCGGGTCTGATCTTCTTGTTCGACTCGACGAGGTCACGCTTTTTCGGTGGCCTGTCAGTGTTGATATCAATGGTAAGTAACCACCTAGGCCGCGGCCGCCATGTCGACATTGAGATGATGTACTTCTCATTGCTATGAAGTGTTTCCCCAGGCGATCGTCGTGACGGTTCACCGTTCAACTTGTAAAACAAAAAAATCCAGTTACTCACCGGGACAAGTATCTTTAATTTTTTTCAAAAGTGCAGCTCACCCCGACCTCCACCTATATCGATACCGGTCAAAAAATGGGGCGTGACAATGGGAAAATCAGTCTAGTTCGTGTCGACCGTAGATACGTACTGGATGAGGAATTGGGTCCTGGTTCATATGGTGAGCAATTGATATTACGCTCCGCGATTGGCGATTACATATGTGTAGCCACGGCGTATCAAGCTCGAGACATTTCGAAGAAAGCGGTTCGTCGCGGTCAAGTTGGATACCACCATTAACGGGCGCTCCTACTTGGAACATGAATACACCTTGAATCAAGAGCTTCAAGGCGCCGTCGGAATATCTCAGCTCCTCTGGTTTGGCAGAGATGTCCTTACCAAGCAATGGTCACAGGTAAGTTATTCTCTTCGGCCGTCTATCGTCTTTCGTTATCATGATTCCCCCCAGCTTTCCGCTCTCGACAGCATCCATTCCCACAACATCGTTCATGAGGGGCTTGTCGATCTACTCGCCTCTTTCCCAACCCCTCCTTCCCTCCTCCATCTCCCGCACACACGCGGAACCGTGACGCACCATCTCCGGGTTCCAACGGGGACGACATGATGACAACACACGAAGACAACGACAATGACACATCCCGTCGTCCACGCCCCGCCCTTTCCTCTCCCTCTTCCGCGCACACACTGAACGCGATGACGGTACAATGGAGATGACGCGTCCGCGCCCCTTCTCTCTCCTTGCTGCGCACACGCCGAGCACGACAATAACGTGTCTGCATCCACGTCCCCTCCCCCTCCTTCTCCCCCCTCTGCGCACGCGCCAAATCCGACAACTACGACACGACGAACGACCACGCGTCTGCGTCCGTGTCGCTCCCACTCCCACTCCCACTCCTGCACATACTAGTATGCCGAGCGTGACGACAACAACGCATCCACATCCCCTACCTCTGTACCCTCTCCTGCGCACACCCCGTCTCGGAGTTTAATGGGGACGACGCAATGATGACGTCCGCATCCCCTCCCTCTCCCTCTCCTCCACCTGCGCACACGCCAAATACATCGTCTCAGGATCCGACGTGTCCGACGGGATGACGATGGCTGACGACGTGGAGGGAGACGCAACGACAATGTCTGCATCCCCTCCCTCTTCCTCTCCCTCACCTGCACACATGCCAAACGGGCCATCTCGGGGCATAACGATGTTGATGTGACCACAATGGGATGACGACATGATGGCGTCACGACGACGACGCAACGAGGAGACAAGGGTGCAGACCAGGATGAGGACAACGTGACGTACTCATGATAAGCCCTCAGGCTAGTGTATACCTTTAATGTTTTTCTCTCACTTTCTTCAGTATCCTCATTGCACAATAAATATATACTGTTTCTTGTAAACCTGGCACTAAATTTATACAGTAGGATGCAACAAATCATTTATTACAATATAGTCAACATAGTTGTTTGTGTGACATGAATAACTCCAGTGTACAATGTAGTTGGAGGACTTCTATGTAGCATATGTAGTATTTCCTTTTTGCCCAAAATAGAGGTACCCACCACAATGAAGGGTCCACTGAGGGGTGCCCAGAGGCCATGGTATACAAGCTCATTGTTCCTAGTATCACATAATCAATTCACCAATCAATTTCTATAGCACAAGTTGAATATACTATCAAAAAACAATTTCATAAGCATGATAGTCTGAAAATTTGTTGACATAATAAGCTGCAAAAGCAGATAATGAATCAGAAGGTTGTAGATCAAGGGGAATAGGTTCATTGGAATTGTATACTGGAATCAAGTGTGCTGGTCTCATAACACTATCCAAATGAATAACTGAAAGAGTACGATCACCATTGATGTCAAACTCTGGCTCAACCATCCACATCCCAGTATTTGGACAGGGTTGATCACCAATGGTATCAAACCAGCGCACAAGAGCACATGGATAATCAACATTCCTATATGAAAAGGAAAAAAATAGAATAACTTGAGCAACATATAAACCCTGAAATCCTGGTAATGAAGGATCCTTCTCAGCAAAGATACAATCATGCCGAGCAGGACCATTGCGCCAGGATGGTGTTGACCGTACAGTGAAATGCTGCATGCCAAATACCCCACAAATATCACTAGGTGCATGAAATGTTGCAACAGCTGAGTGATATGTGTAGACTTTACCCCTAAACTCAGGGCAAAGAGAAAGATCAACATCAGCACCATTGACTACAGCATCTGGATGAAGCTGATCATAGAGAAAGTGTGCCACAAGTTCTGATAATGTGGGAACCTCTATGGCATTTCCAATTTCTAGAAGAGTTCTATGACGTCGAGGTGCTATAAAATAATAAAAGTTAGCTTTATTTGTATCTGAAACATAATTTCACTTACTAGGTGTTTTGGAAAGCTGTACCACAGCATCACTTCTTGCACCATGATCTTCTTCAACCTCAGCTAGAGTTGAGTCATCTCTGAAACTTGGACTTGAATGCACCTCTACTAAGTCTTCATCATCTAGATCTGAGTCCTGAGTTGACATAGCTTTAACTTTAGTGCCAGCTGGTACAAAAGGAGTGTCAAGAAGGCCTTCAGCATAGCAATTGGCATGGAATTGAGCAAGTTTATCCAGACGCTGATTGATGAGGAGCATCTGGAGAAGTGGCTGATTTTTACTTGATTTCCTCCATGGATCCTTCACTGCTCTTATATGCTTGGACTCTGTGATTGATGAGCAAAGACCATTTGGTGCTCCAAACTCCTGAATAAGTCTCCGGTAGTGTTGAATGGCATGGATACGTGGAATAGAGATGCCATTAGGACAAGCACCAGTTTCTTCAAAAATGATACGCTTGTCTTGAAAGCATTTAGCTGCCTTGTCAATAGCAGCTAAGTCTGCCTCAGTGAATGATGAGCGTCTGACCAAGTAGCAAAAGTCTAGGAAGGCTGAGATTGCTTGTATCATTTGATCAGGTAGATAACCTGTAATTGCTGGAAGAAAAACCTATTTCAAAAATTAAGTATATCACTTATCATTACATTATTATGATGATATTACCTTCATCAAAGCCTTTGAATCATTTCCTGTCCATTGCTTAAAACCACGTCCCTCAGGAAAGTGACGCAACCCTGGAAATGGAGGAACAACAGCAATTCTGAAAGAATTACCAAACACATAAATAACATAAAATCATAACATAAAAATATCATAATGATACTTACCGACGATCTATATCATCCCAAATTGCTTTAGCACGCTTTGCACCATAGGTTTCTTTTAGATAGCATTCCACCCAAGACACAATGTGATCCTTAAATGTCCCTTTAATGATTTGATGTAATAGATCAGGAGCAATGAGCTCATGGATATTGGCTCTTGGAAAAGATGCTGTAAATGGCTATACAGTAGTATGAATTAGTTTCAATCACATGCATTATAAATAAAAACAAAAACATATACCAAAATGTCATCCACTATGCCATAATTCTCCCATAGTATCTTGGATATAAAAGACTCCATCAAAAGCTGAGTGTACTCATGGGTCCGAGGAATAGCATTGTTACTTCCATCCAGATCAGATCTATGAGCTGTACACCTGTTAAGTTATATATGCATTAATATCAGAAATAATATATTAACATATAAAAGTATATGTCAACATACTTTGGACACCATCCTTGAACAATACAACATAGCCAACATTGCTCAGGGTAGTCAGCAATATAAGGGCCAAATCCATAGATGGCACAGCGATAGTGACCATCAGCACACAAGGTAACCTCTGGCTTGGACATAGCTGAGTGCATAGTGTCAAATATTGCTCTGAAAGATGTATGAAATAAATGTCGCCGAAATTTGCGAAACTCAAGGCTGTTATGATGTTCCTTATTGGCTTGATTATATATATTATACCATCATGACATCAGCATATAATACTGCCAGTGATATAACATCTAGCACTTACTCTTTGGAATGGACAAAAATCCTAGCAAGCTCATGGCTTCTCCATGTGACCGTCGCATATTACTGTGAACATTGCCATTTGAGATGTAGAGTGGATAATACTCATTGTTCCCAGTAGCCACTGAAACAGTAGTCTTGTCACTTCCCAGGATAACAGGAACAAACATTGCTCCATGGTTATTAGGATCCTTGGAAAGCTCATTCTGAAAATGTAGGATTTAAGTTTAAAATATTATCAAAAAACTGCAAAATCAAAGCACTCACACATTGCCTCCATGTCCAGTTTCCAGTCATAAAATCACTCCACACACGCTCATGTTTGTCTCCAAAGACTAGACGAGGACTATAGTCAAAAAAACCATTGAAGGCAGGATTTGATATCTGATTTTGAAGTATAGTCTTTGGGTCACGAAACACAACTTCATAAGAAGCCTTCTTCCATGATGGAATATCCTGGCCATTGAGGTCTTCAAGGTGAGCATCAGTGTGTTGCACAGTAAAGCTAGTCCAGGGGGCATCTCCTGCTTTGATAGCATCAATGGTCTGGTATAAATCCTCAGAGTTGGAAAAGGGTGGATCCTTGTCACACCAAGCAGGAAAAACATCCATGAGATCATCTATATCACCAGCAGACATTTGAGTTTTGCGAAAAGCCAAGTCAGCCATTTGAAAATGTGCACGATTTTCGAAAGGATGCCAAGGATGGTCAGACTTGGGTTGAGGTGGGGGAAGGGAACCTTGAGGAAGATCATCACCATTGATGTCACATGGTGTGCCTGCCAATAGTAGTAATGATAGAATTCATTAATGAATTAGTCTCAGTTTGTTATACAGTATGAACTAATAATGTTTTACCACATACCATCAAGGACTGGATGTTGAACATAATATGAACCCTCTGGGATATCAAGCTCAGGCTCTGGATTTTCTCTGCCAGCACTCCTGGTGCTCCTGGTAGAGCTCAAATCATCATCAGATTGCCAGTGATCATGAGCAGCAGCATGATTATACTGCTCTGGGATATATGGATGCTGTTGAGGACGAGTCTGTGGTTTAGCAAGGCTAGCATGAACCACATTTTTGTGTTGGACAAAGCCACTTGTTGACCGGAACCCTCGCCGACAAGCATCTGTCTTCGGATTCACACAGTAGAATTTTCATGCTTTGTATGGTGCCATGATGGAGTCTAAATACCACATCAATGAATTTATATATGATATAGCCAGTGAAGTTGTATTGGGCTATACAAATAGATGAATGCACTTCACAACTTTGTAGTGCACGTGTCACATTGTTCAGCACCCAAACTTACCAATACAGATTTCTCAGTCTGACTCGGAGTTTTCTTTTCGCACACCAACTTGTCTGTCTTGTTTCCTTTGTCTGAATCTCTTGGGATATTAGACCATGCCGGTGGCCACTCGTATAAGAAACAAGCAAGCTCACCCCGGAGTACCGGACCTTGCTTTTCCCCGTTCTCAACCCCAAGGGAAACTGTCAAAGCCGAACAGCAAGACGACAACACAAGACGTGCCTGCAGATGTCCAAGCAGCCATTATTGACAAGGTCATCGCTCTCAAAAAGGAACTACTTACTCGAGACGCAGGCAATACCAGCAAACCACCTGGTCCGGCAGTGACAAAGAAGCCCCGTACGGTCTCTACAACGGCACAAGCACTAGACAAACTTGGTCTGAATTCAATCGGTATGCACCCTTTTACTAATGTACATATTTGATTACCTTTTTGACGATCTTACTTGTTAGTGGACAACGATGGTGCTGGCTCGGAGGCTGTCAAAGGAAGCATTAATCGAGCTTTGGTTACCGAAACGGACGAAGATGGCTGCACTGCTGAGCACCAAAACGGATCAGCGAGACGCGAGGGGGACTGGGCTGCAGTGAGGTGGAGCGTGGACAATCGAAGGCCCGGGAAAGAGGTCGAGCGCACCGCGAAGGTTGGGCTTCGATCCAGTAATGAAGGGCTGGTCACGAGCGCACTTGATTATCGACAGCGCAACGATTGGTGGGGGAACGAGCAGGACAACGAGCAGGACAACGAACAGATGGACGTCGATGAGGGACAACAGAGCGATGGGAAAGCGATAAGTGCTCCGAGCACCAAACGCAAGGAGGCCGAAAAAGGAAATCCCTGGGACTCACTGCCTAAGTGAGTTGCACAGCCGCTTCTGTTCGAACTTTGTACTGACCACCATGGACCTCGTCCGCACGCCGATTCGTTCCCGCAGACCACTGTCTAAAAAACGGACCATTCCATTCACACCACAACTCGTCTCGACCTCTCAGCCCACCGCCTCGGGTACCCTTCCAAACTGGCAAGATGTCGCCAACCGCAACGTTCCTAATCGCACGAAAACGCCGGGCCGAGCTGTTAAGGTCGGAGAGGAATGGGATGGGGAGAACTCAGGTGAGTCGCGAGCTCGTTCACGCAATGTCTCACTCGGTGGCGGGACTTCTCGTGGGGATGGAGGACTTGAGTTCCATCAGTGGGCAGACCTTTACACAGCCACATTTGATTGAAAGTATTTGAGTCATAACACAACCACATTTATATCTATACCTCTGAAAATTTTCTGAGAAGCTTATACATATATAGACAATAGCCTATAAAAAATTCAGCCTATACTAATACTAAAATTATTGAGTTGTGTTTCCCCTATTTTTCTGTACAGATCTGTATTACTAGGTACCTTGCTGTAGTTTTCTGTAGTGTCTGTACAGGTCTGCCAATACAAGGGTTGGTTTGCTGATGTCGGATCGAACGGAGACGGCAGGAATTCAGGTAAGTCGTGGGCTCGTTCATTCAATCTCGCGAGTCTAATAAACGTTAGATTCCTTTACGGTCTCACAGACTCACACGACGACTTCACAGCGCAGTACGAAGTCACACCTAGGTAAGCACGATCCATCTTGATAATATACATAGATACTAACTATTACTTATCTATAGCCTTCACCCTCAACGAATGCACCGGGTTCGAAGACGACGAAGACGTCAACGCCGAAGGATTTACGGCTGGACCGGACGAAGAAGGGGAAAGGACAGGTAGGCGGTGAACTTACCATTCACGCGATCTCGAAGCTTACATTTTCAGATCGAGCTACTGTCTCGCAAGCCGGAAATCCGCTGTCGACGACCCTCAAGTCAACGCCTGGTGAGTACGAGCTATTAAGACTTGACATCATACTAACGAATTTGTATCTACAGCCGGTCCTGCCAGCACGCAAAGTTGATCTAGAGATGGCGCAGATGCGAACACCGGCATCCAAGACGCTGCCCGTACCACCCGCATGCATCGCAACAGCAACGGCCGATCTGAGGTCGAGAAGGGCAAGGAAGGCGAGAGGAGAGGTAAGTCGCGAGCTCAACGTTCCTGCGATCTCTCGCCTCTAACGATTGTCAGGCTCGTTTATCATATCGCCAACCCACCATCCGACTTCACAGCATAAACGTAAGTACTCGCTGTTCGGTAATATATAGTTACTGACTACAGTCTATCCATAGGCCTCGCCCTCGACCAGTCCGTCGGGCTTGCAGACGACGAAGACGAAAATGAAGACGGACGCGGACGCGGACGTGGCCACAGAGATAAGAATGCACAAGGACCTGAGGACGAACAGGACAAGGAAAGGACGGACCTGGGTGAGTCGTGAGCTCGCCGTTCCCCCGTTCTCGCAACTCTAATGCTCGTGATACAGCTTCGAAAAGTGCGACGTCAGCGCCAGGTGAGTACGAGCTACCCATCAACACGCCGTCTAATATGCATCTACAGCCTTTCCTGTCAACGGGCACAGTGGACTTGGATCCCGCCGTGCGGATGCAAACGTCGACGTCCAAGACGCTCCCCCGAGTAATCCCCGGCGCAAGCGTGATGGCCCCACCATGCATCAGCAAACCAGCCTTCAGCTAGACAGTACTGGACAGTACTGGACAGAATCCCTAGGCTGACAGATACCCACAGCAAGGTTCCTAACTGGCTAGATCTGGACAGTTACCCCACAGACTGTGACAG
>JBBPLL010000599.1:0-17549 GCA_038089755.1 Leccinellum rugosiceps | reverse complement strand
TCCCGTACCAAAACCCTATAAAGAGAATCTCAGTAAATTTATCCTCTCAGATCATGCACAGTGCTTGGAGGGGCCGGATGAGTTATCAGAAGTTTTCCCGGAACCACCACCCAAGCGCGACATCCACGTCATAGTGGGTATGTAGCAGAGGCGATCCAAGTTGTTCATGGTAATTGATCCTGGTTCTTCTTCTCCAGATGCGCCATCGACAATTGTTTGTTGGTTACGAGGGTCCAATCTCAACGCCAGTTTTCCAATTCCAATCCAACCGGGTGAAGGCATCGATCGACTTATACCCCGCATCAAGGACACACAACCGAATCTGAGGAGCGTGGCCAACCAACATATACGCTTATACAGGATCTCAGGAGATGAGAACGAACTCCGAGAGAGTCTTAACCAGACGGGTGACGGTGAACCACTCCAAGGGGTCACTTTGGCGCCCAATTTCCTTGGTGTGCCAGTTCTCGCCCCTTTACGCGTTGTTCTCGATGTTCCCACCGGTACCAGTAAGCTGACTGTGCGGTCTTACCGATACTTTCTGATTCCTGCATGATAGGGTCGACGAATCCTCCCTCGTTCTCACACTCGGGGTTTGGAGGTGCGGATCCAATTGCAGCTGCGCGAGACACCTTCATCGAAGCGCGTGCCAAAAAGAAGAAGTCACCATCTGATGGTTCAAAACGTTCTGCATTTCATGAAACGCAACGCGAGTCAAAAAAGCAGATACTCTGTGGCCGTCCTCGTCACCCTGAAGAACTCATTCCTATAACTCTGCTGCATCCAGTCTTCGGCCAGTTTGAAGACGACTGCCACACCGGAACCATGACAGAAGACGATAATCAGTTCGTAGGCAAACTGGCAAACATCATGTCGGATCTACACGATGACGAAGCCCAGCGCGTAAAAGCGGTTTCTGAGGTGTTTAAAGCAGTCCATATCAACCTCGACCTCAACGTAGAGCCCCAAGGAACAAAATTCAAGATGGACTCCTGCCTCTCCGTCGATAATGATAATTCAGAACTTCCTCCCTTCTTCATCTGCGAGTTTAAGAACGAGATAGGAACTTCAACCTCGGAGCCATATATGCAAGCTGTCTCCTACTACTTGGAGGCAACGAAGAAGTACGCATCCAAACAATCGAAGTTAGCTTTACCCTGTTTTCTTCTGGTAGCCTTTGGTCGGTATTCATTATTAACGTCGTCGGTATTGACCAACGACAGCCTGTTCTCCAGGGCCATACATGGTGTTTGCTGGTGCAGTGTGGAATTTACGGCCTGTCGTGCAAGTCCTTTCCACCCCTCTGGCATTCCACTATCATTCTACCGATACCCGAATCCAGCTCACCGTGGCACGTCACATGGCCGCGTTCCGCAAGGCTCTCAGAACATTGAAGACATATTACGAAGACTCAGCCAACGGCCTTGTGAAAGAACACCAGTCCCACGATACGCTGTTCCCATATCACACAGGGTTTATCTCTCTCGAAGATAAGACTATGCAAACCATCCGTTACACCGAGCAACTCAACGAGAGTGGCGAGAAGACAAGGCTTGTATTTTTCGGTACACTCGAAGGAGACCCTACAGTTCGGATCTGCATCAAATTCACGCAACGTTACTCGAAGGAGGCTCATCTGCACTGTGCAAAACGAGGTTTCGCCCCCAAATTACGAGGGTTTGAAGTACTCTCGGGAGGCTGGTACATGATAGTCATGGACGAACTCGTTGGCTATGATTTATTGGCCGACTTGCCCGACATCGAGCGCCTTCCCAGATCAACATTAGAAACCATCGAGACGCAGCTCAAGACACTGCACGCTCAGCAGTTGGTCCATGGAGACATACGCGACTCCAACATTTTTGTCAATAAGGATAGGACGAAACTCATGATCATCGACTTTGACTGGGCAGGGGTAGAAGGTGTCGTGCGATACCCACCATACGTGAATTATATTGATGTACAGAGACCAAATGATGCGAGAGACGGGCTACCTATCAAGACAGCTCATGACCTTGAGATGCTTGCGGGCATTACTGAAGCATGGGCCACCAGGAACTCATAACCACAGCGTAAATACTACCTTGATGTATTCATTTTCCAGTTGTTCATGTTGTCTAGAGAGGCCCTTATCTGATATATCTTATTAGTACTCGAGAAGCCAAGATTTGTTGTACTATACAGACAGCATACCACGGCAGGAAACTGGTCAGGAGGGCCGAAGACGAAATGCAAATAAGACACATCAAAGTTGTTGGGCTATAAACAGTATAATACGCTGTAACGATATAGTACAATTGATGGTACATCGAGAGAGTCAATGTCTCGTCATTGTTGCATCTCCGAGTCATCGTTGTCGCCGTGTCGCCGTTGCGTTATCCGTCGTCACGCCATGGTGGCACGAGGATGGGGATGTGGATGTGATGGGGATGACGTCGTCGCCTCGTCGTGTCATCATTGTTACATCTCCGAATCATCGTCGTCGCTGCGTCGCCGTTGCATTGTCATCTTCGCGCATTCGTCATGTTGTGACGGCATGATAATGGGGACGGGAATGTGACAGGGATGGGGATGGTCGCTCATTGTTGTCCGTTGTCGTCGTCATGTCGCTGTGGCGTGGTGCTCCCAGCGCACCGCATCGTCAACATGCTAGTACTATAGTGTTTGTCGTCAGATGTACCTGTCGTTATGTCGTCGTCGCATGCTTGGGCGAGAGGACGAGGGGGAGTGACCAGAGCTTACAGCAATGAGTGCACAACGCGCAATTTCGTGCGCGTTGCATAGTTGCTGCTGCACGCTGACAGCGGGGGTGAGGACGGGGGTGGATGGAGACGAGGAGGTCGAGAGGACAAGGACAAGGACAAGGATGAGGACGAGGACTGGGACAGATACAAGGAAGGGGGTGGGGAGTCGTTGTCGTGTTGTGTTGTGGTCGTGGTCAGCTGTGCCGGTTGACGCAGCGAGATGGCGTCGTTGTCGTCTTCATCCGTCATCTTCGCGGCGATGTAGCATGCCACCGTGTCAGTCGACACGTCGTTGCACCACGTCATGCCGTCGTTGTGGTCGACGCGTCGACGTGCTGGTTGCACAAGGATGTGAGGAGGGTGAGAACAAGAATGAGGACGAGGTGTACTCGCCGTGGTGCAGACACAGAAAACACTAGCTACAGTAGATCAAAACATGCCCCCAAACAAACCACGATGACCTCTCGGGGTGGGCTGGGAATCCGGTCGGAGCGTCGACAGACTGTTGAGTTGCTTCATCACCTAAGGTCCCATGTCAGCACGCGCAAAGTAAACGATGTCGAGAACAACATTATTCACCTCTTCAAGCTTGTCCTTTCGCTCCTGAAGTTCTAGGTGACACCGTATCACCGGGTTCTCCCACGCAAACTGGATGATCTCGCTACGGACCAAGTCGTAGATCAGTCGCGAGTCAATCTCCCACGGGAACTGCCCGTCCAGTTCAGTAAGATGAACCCATGACGCAAAAGAGAGGCCGACCTGGTAAAAGAGGAGCTCGATGTTGATAAACATCGTCAACATGTAAGCCAGTTTGTCCGCAACGACGTTGAGGAAGACTTCGGGACACAACACATCATTCTCGGGGCCTCCTTTACATCGCTTTGACTTGAGTGCCGCCAGACGATGCTTCAATATGGACAACCTATCGCCGTACATCATCGCATGCCGTGCTATGCATCGGCGTCAGTGTGCAATCCCACAAGAGAGCCCAACGAAACGTCGCACCGCCCAGAATCTGTGCAGGAGGGTATCTTATGATAGAGGCTACGAGTAAGCGAGTAGGTGCTAAACTAGACTAGGCTTTGGTCACGCTCGAGGTGTAGCGTGAGCGGAGCTTGGACAGCACTGATGAGTAAGCGATGAGGCTGATGAATAAGCGCTGTGGCTATGTGCTCGGTGGACCTGGCAGCTGGTGGTTGCGGCTCAGGAACGGATTGTTTTTGGTATTCCGATGCCATCTTATATATACACTAATACTAATTTGTCCTGCGGCATGCTCAGCTTGTCACATGGACAGGTCTGTGTGTCCAATATGGTATGACTCTGGTTCTTCTTCGACAGGCACTTGATCCTCTCCAGCAAACCACTTGTTCTTTCTCTTCTGCACCTGCTCCTCTAGCTCCTTCATGTAGCCCACCAACCTGTTCAGCCATTTACTTCCCCCAACCTTTTTTCTGATCTCTTTGAGCTTGGCCTCACACATCACAATCTCCTTGTCAAACAAGTCCACAGCCTGCCCATGTCCCTGCTCCCACTCCTGCTCATCCATGTCCACCTTGTACTTGTATGGCTTGATGCAGTTCTCCACCTGGTCAGATGTCAGCCCAATCCAGTCCCTCAGGATCATGTGCAAGAACTGCATGGGTCATTCCACAGCATGAGGATGGTGGTTGAACAGCTCTCTGACAGCAATTGAGCTGATGAAAGCCCTCAGACCATCTGTGATGAGAAGTGTGGAATTGCACCCAATGCCCGACTTGGTGAGGAACGATGAGGCGGCCTCAAGCTTGTATCACCAATATGCATCGAGGTCGCTGGGCTTGAGTTTGGGATCAGCTCTAAGAGTGCCCAGCTCGGACACACACTTGTTGAGCCAATACAGCTGCTCAAGCATGTCCATGACGACTTTATTGTTGAGTATGGCCTTGAGTTTGGTGTGCACTTTGGGTTTGCAGAACTGTGAAGAAAGGTCCTTGAAGTGTGCTTTGAGAGTGTCCACAGTCTCAGCGATGTAGGACTCTGCTGTTACACACCTATTGTTGTATTGGACTTTGAACTGATAGGTGGCTTCCTCGAGCTTGAGCTGAATGGCATTGGTAATACCATGGAGGAAGCCATGCTTGATTTGAGGACTTCCATGAGACAATGCTGGAGGGTGTCTGTGCCCACCATCAAGGAAGAGGATATGCCAAAGTATTCCCTGTGGTTGGTAAAGTATTCTAGTTCATTTGGATTGATGAGAATGCTGTTGGAATGAGAGGTGGCCTTCTTTGCAGCAGATTTAGCAATGATGCCGACATAACCGAGATGCAGAGGGTAATGGTTGCCCTTGAGGATGCGAATGCTCTGCTCGGGAGGAATAAGGTCCATCTTGGTCATAATACTGATGGTGCGCAAACCCAAGGGGTCTACTTTGCGACTTGCTCGAAGAGCAGGTGAGTTTGCAAGGTCGACATCTGCAGCACAAACGGCAAGGATGATGTTTGGTTCACAAATGTACTTGTCACAAAGGCCTGTGATCTTGTCTTTGAGGGAGTCTGGCTGGTCCATGAAAGTGATTTGAATGTAGCTGGGGAGATCAATGAGGGTGAGGTCTGGGACATAAGGACTGTATATACAGAGGTTGATGGGATTGTTTGAAACAGTGTTGGAGGCAGGCACAGTAAGGTTGAGGTTGGTGAGGGTCTGCTGTATTTGAGCAAAGTTGGTGATTTTGCCGAGGCCAAGGGCAGGGAACTTGCCATATTCTTGTGGGAGGTTGGCATTGGAAGCCAGAGAAGTATAGATGAGAGTGAGCTCGATTGGACGTCTCATGACCATGTTGTTACCCCTGGTGGAGAGCAGTTAGTGGTGGTGAGTGGGAGCAATGTAACAATCAACACTCACTGAAGATCCCACTGAGGCCTAGCTTGAAGAAAGCAAGACAATTCGAGGAATAGAATGAGATTGCTAAAACTGAAGAGCATATTTACAAACAAGCGAGTCTTATATACTAAACTACAGGTGTTATCCATGTGTTATGAGTCATCATGCTTAAGTAATACTCAATCAGAATATCAGAACAGAGAAGTGAAATAGAAAAGTGAAAAATGTTACATTACCCCCTGACTAGATCAAAATGTCCTCGTGAGAATTGGGAATGTCAAAAAGATGAGAAGGTAAATGGGTGAGAGAAGAAGAGAAAGATTTAAAATTAGAATTGTCAAATAGAGTACCTTTACTGGAATAGGATAGACAATCACAAACCTCTCGGATCTTTATCATTAATCCTCTAGGGGCATCCAGATGTTGTTTGTGGAAGTTGAGAATGGAATGTTTAGCATTGGTGAGTTCTGATATTAGTATCCATTCTTGTTCTTCATGTGGGAATCCTTTCCAATGAACAAAATATTCAATTTGACCTCTACATTCATGTGAGTCCATGATGAACTCGATTTCTTGTTTGGGTGTTTGTTTTATGATGTTGGGCAGAGAAGGGGGAGGAGTGATTTGGGATGGGAAGGTTCTGGGTGAGTACAGACAGATGACACATTCGTTGAAGTTGGAATCTATACTGTGCCACTTTTGGTTGAGCTTGAGGCAGTATGAGCTGTCATTGTTCTTTTTCTTGATTGGAAAAGGGCCATATCTTTGATCATCCAACTTTTTCATGGGTTGATCTGAATGTATATTGGTTGCTTCAATTAACATGAGATCTCCTTCCTTTAATTCAGGAGACAGTCTAGCTTTTCAGTCATAGTACTTTTTCATGTCCTCTTGGGCATACTCTAATGACTTGTGGGCTAAGTCCTATAACTTCTTCATTTTGGAAGTGAAATCCTGTGCTGACTGATTTCGAATACTCTTTCTGTTCTCCTGTCAAATCAAAGGTAGTTGACTGTAGTTGAGAAGGAAAGATGAATATCCCCATCAGTAAACCAGCCTTCACTTGGACAGAACTGGACAGAATCCCTAGGCTGACAGATGCCCACAGCAATGTTCCTAACTGGCTAGATCTGGACAGTAACCCCTAGACTGTGACAGACTGTGACAGAGTTGTAACAGAATCTGACAGAGTTTGATAGAGTTGTGACAGTGTGACATAGAGTCTGACAGTATGACACAGAGTTTGACAGTGTGACACAGAGTCTGATAGTGAACCTAAATCAACCCAAATATAGCCACATAGCTCAAGTAATTTTAATTTCAATTCTAGAATTCAAATCAAATTTATTGGTAACTATGCTATTTACATTGTGTACTATTATATACATACTACTGACACAATAAAATATACTTACCATAATAACCACCATATATAACAACAACACAAGAAAGAATAAGTCAGTGACAAGTCAAATATACATTCAACCAAACTCACCATAACCATCAACACTGTCTATAATAACACAGCAAAAAAGAAGAAGTCAACAATAGTAAGTCACATTAGCACTGAGTCACACTTACTTTGTGATAAAAAGGTGATAAGTGGTGAGTAATGAGTGGTGAGTAATGAGTGGTGAGTGGTGGGTGGTGAATGATGGGTGGTTGACAAGAGATGATAGTGGTTGAGGAAAGAGAGAGAGTGGGAAATAAAATTGGAGAGTGCTGGGTTTAAATACCTAGTGGGTGCTGACTTTGAATTTCACAATTTGTAGGCATGTCCGCTTTTTTCAACATCAAGTGTGGGAATTTGAACACAAATTAGGCATATGAGGTCAGCAACACAACACAAATTCTGCTAAGTCTTTCTGCTCCATTGCTTTACACTTTTTGCTACACTTTTTTGCTACACATGACCAGGCACACTAACCTGACACTAACCATGCATAACTAGGCACACTAACCTGACATCAACCAAGAATAACAAAGCATGCTAACTAGACACTAACCAGATAGACACCTAACCAGATACAAAATCAAGCATGACCAGGCACACTAACCAGACACTAACCAAGTACTAACCAGGCTCTTAGTAACCAAGCTCACTAACCATAACTAACCAAGCATTAAGCTTACTAACTAGACACTAACCAAGCATTAACTTCACTAACCAGATACTAACCAAGCACAAAGCACACTAACCAGACACTAACAAAGCAACAATCAATCAAACACTAACCAAACATAACCAAATAGTAACTAGATACAGCAATTACACCAACCAGATACTATCAAAGCATAACAAAGCACACTAATTAAGTACTAACCATATACTAAGAAAGAAACTGGTCTGCCAAAAGGTAGTGTGGGAATATCACACTTAGTGATGGCTGTATCAGAGGTAAAGGGGAATCCCGGCTTCCATTTCCATTATGAATTATGTAATTCGGTGGAAATGCAGCTGTGATATGACCATTGTCATGTTGGTTGTTTTTGTTGAGTTGATTTTGATTCCACATATGTGGCTATTGTACCTCATCATGTGCAAATAAATCTTCGACTCCACTTTATAACATATAGCATATGTCTATTTCCTCTATCTCAGCTACTAATTACACAGATCAGAGATGATATGGCCAAGCTATAGCCAATATCTCATAATCTTGGTCCTAGACTGATATATCAACCAAATCAAATAATTATCTCATGGTTAGTAGAGATAAAAGATTCCCATGATTGGCTGCCATAATCACATGATTACTCCTGATTTTTCCCACCGCTAATTTGTGGGTTATAACCCTTCAAAGTAGATATGTCCAGGTTAGAAGGCAAAACATGTTGGTCTGGGTTGGGAATATTGGTAAAGTATTGGTTAGTCCAGGTTAGGAGAAAATTACTCATTATTCTAGGTTAGAATGTCTGGCAAAGCATTGATGGATCAAGGTAAGGAGGTAAAGTATTGGTTAGTCTAGGTTAGGAGCAAAATGATGGTCTAGGTTAGGAATATTGACAAAGCACTAGTTATATTTGGTTAGGGGGACAAATATTAAATAGTCTGGGTTATGAATATTGGCAAAGCACTGGTTAGATTTGGTTAGAGGTGAAGGCGACACTTCGCACCAATACGGCACTAGGCACCTCACACTAAAACTCAACAAGGGGATTGGGGACTGTCGTGGAAGGGGAATTCCGACCAGAACAAGACTGGCTTGTTCGGTTGTATGCATTCAAGTATATATACTACTGGTACATGCGCACAGACCATGCGGTGTCTAACTACTTATGGTTATACTTATCGTGGGTTGAGGATATGACGATGGTACACGACTTTCCCTCATGCAAGCCTTGAGTTTTGGGTCGAGACTTGATTATGTAATCACCGAGCCTGTACGAGCTTGACCGAGCCTGTACGAGCTTGACCGAGCAGGTCACGTGACTCGAGAAGCATGAATCGAAAGATAAAGTTAAGGCGAGAAAGTGAGGTTTGCAACATCACCCCCCAACTAGCCCTGAGATTCCAGATCAGGAGGAGGAGGTTCAGCAGAACCGTTGGTATAATTAATGAGAGGCTGGAACAGCCCATCGAAAACCTCATGCGCCATTTTCAAACACCTGGGGGCATTCGAACGGTTTGCGTGGAACAATTTTATGGCTTCCTGAGCGTTTTTAAGAGCGTAGGCGGGTTCCCAAGTGCGATCGGATTCATCATATCCTTTCCAATGCACGAGATAGTGGAAACCACGGCCTACGGGTCATGAGTCCACGATGTAGTCCACTTCGAATTCTTCGAATCCTTCGTCGCTGACGTGAAGCGGACCAGGTTTGTAAGACGGCTGGCCGTCGAGAGGTTCAATATATGGTTTCACATGATCAACGTTGACCACATCTCTTGCGCGATTACTTTTAGGCAGGAGAAGCTGTATGGAATTGGTTCCGTGACTTTCAATGACCTGATAGGGTCCAATCCATCGTTCTGTCAATTTGGCAGAAGGTCTTTCTTCGCCAAGGTCCAAGTGTTTGGTGGAAAGCCAAACAAGATCACCGATCGTATAAATAGGAGCTTCGGAGCGGTGCTTGTCAGCCTGTGACTTTATGCGGATGCGTGTTTGCTCCAAAGCATCTTTGGCCTTTTGTATGTTGGCCTTCATTTCGCCTGCGAAGGTCGCAGCGGCGGGATTTTTGGTTGAAACCGGTTCGAACCCAAGACGAGGCGCAAAGCTCTTAGTGAGTTGGAATGGTGAGAAGCCGGTAGCAGAGGATTGCGTGTTGTTGAAGTTAAACTGGGCGATGGCAAGCCATTCAACCCATTGATCTTGTTTTTCTGCTGTAAAGAGGCGGAGGTACTGTTGTAGCTCCTGATTGACTCTTTCAGTTTGTCCATCGGTTTGAGGATGATACGCCGTGGACATTTTCTTTTCAATTTTTAATAGTTTAAGCAGGTCTTTCATCATTTGAGAGGCGAACTGCGGTCCTCGATCCGATACAATCGAATCAGGTAAGCCATGATGCTTCCATACGTAGTCTCGATACAGCTCTGCTGTTTCTAGAGACGTAATTGTTTTTGTTGTGGGAATGAATGCGGCTTCCTTCGAGAAGCGATCCACTACCACCATTATACTATCGAAACCATGTGCTTTGGGAAAGCCAGTCATGAAGTCCGCACTGATGCTTTTCCATGGACCTTCAGGGACTGGTAAGGGTTGTGACATTCCCGCGGGTGCTCTTGTAGTGGGTTTCATCCTGGCACACCGTTCACATCCTTTGCAATAGGTTTCAATTTGGCTTTTGGCGCCGGGCCAGGAGTAGTAACGCTGAACTAGTTCAAGCGTCTTTTCTAGTCCTTTATGTCCTGCCAGAGGGTGATCGTGAAATTGTGTTATCACTTCTTGTCGGTATTGAGTAGGTACCCAGATTTTGTCTTTATACATATATAGTCCATTACGGAGGACTGATCCGTCTGGAGAAGACACTCCTTCTTGTGCTTTTTGGATTTTCTCAAAGAGGTCCGCTTCTGCTATGATTCGGATGCGCTCAGCAGGTATGACTATGGTCTCTTTGTTATCGTTTTCTATTCCTTTCATGTGATCTTCTCGTCTAGAGAGAGCATCTGCTTTTCCCATGGATGTACCCAGCTTGTTAACCAGATCGTAGTTGAACCTGGATAAATATAGAGCCCATCGAGCTTGTCGACGGTTCAGATCCTGGGATTTCATAAAATATTGCAGATTCTTATGATCTGTCCAGATCTCGAAGCGATGTCTAGCTCCTTTGAGGTGGTGACGCCATTGTTCAAGCGCTAAGATAATGGCTAGCATTTCTTTATCCGCAATGGGATAGTTACGTTGTTCAGGGGTCATTTTGTGTGACATAAATGCCACGGGATGCCATTTATCTCCTTTTGGTTGTGAGAGCACTGCTCCAATGGCGAAATCTGATGCGTCGCATTCAATACGATAAGGAGTTTCATCATCAGGGTATAGAAGCGCTGGCGCTGTCATAAACGAGGTTTTTAGACTTTCAAAGGCTTGCTGGTGGCTATCCTCCCATTTCCAGAGCTGGTCCTTTTTAGTAAGTTCGTGCAAGGGTCGGGCTATCTCGCTATAACTGGCAATGAAGCGACGATAGAAGTTTGCTAACCCTAAGAAGCTTCGAACTCCTTTTACTGTAGATGGTATTGGCCATTCGGAAATTCCTTTTAATTTAGACGGATCCATCGAGATTCCATCGGGGGAGACAATCATGCCTAGCATGTCAACCCTTTTTGTGTCAAAGAAGCATTTTTCTGGTTTTACGAATAAATCGTGCTGCCTAAGCCTTTCCAGTACTTCTCGCACTAGTTTATGGTGATGATCTACATCGTTGGTTTTTGTGAATATTAAGAGATCATCGATGTATACGATTACTACGTCCTCCATATCGGCAAAGATTTCATTCATCATTTGCTGGAACGTGGCGGGCAAGTTGCACTGTCCAAAGTACATGACGAGTGGTTCGAATGATCCTCGATGACAAACGAACACTGCTTTCCACTCGTCTCCCTCTTTGATTCGTACATTGTTGTACCCCCATCGTAGATCCATTTTGGTGAATAATTTAGCGCCTTTGAGTCGATCAACAAGTTGGGATATGAGAGGCAGAGGGTAGTTATTTTTGATCGTGCCTTCATTTAGATAGTGATAATCCATGACCATTCGTTTCTTTCCATCCTTTTTGGGAATGAAGAAGACCGGAGAAGTTTGTGGGGACTTAGAAGGTCTAATGTACCCCTTACTAAGTTGGTCCTCGACGAAGGCGGATACTTCGTCTGCTTCTTGGGGACTGGTTTTTATGAGTCTTCCTTTTTTTGGTATGAAGTCTGTCTTTAGATCTATCGCGTGATCCCAAGGCTTTCTTTCAGGCATCCTCTCGCTTGCCTTTTTCGAAAAGATGTCTAAATAATCATGATAGACTTTGGGCACGAGTTTGAATGATTCCTCGTGTGTTATTTCTGTCTTTTTGTTCATTTCGTAGATATGAGGGGCGTGTTCTATTTCCTGCATTTCGACGCGTGACAGATGACTGCTTCGTAGAGCGTGACACGAAGCAGGGCATTGGTTAAGTACCACCGTTCCCTTTGTCCAATCAATGAGCGGATTGTGGTTCCGCAGCCATGTGTATCCTAGGATCATTTCATTTCGTCCCAGGTTTGTGACATCGGCAGATATCCTTTCTCTATGTCCTTTGTAATCTATGACGAGATCACAAGTATAGGCTATTCCTCCAGCGGAATTAACCGTTCCATCTACATTGTATACGGGTACCACTAGCTCTAGGGGCTTTAGAGGTAAACGCTGTTCTTTAGCCCATTTGGTATCGATAAATATGCCGTTAGCGCCGCTATCTAAGAGTGCCTTTACTTCTATCTGTTTTTCTTTTTGTATTATGTCTATTTTTAGGATGAGTTCCCTAAGTGGCTTGATCGTGCGCACTTTTCTTTCAGTCGGGATCTGAGTAGGAACTTTATTTTTTTCTTTATAAGCA
Organism: Leccinellum rugosiceps; assembly: GCA_038089755.1. NCBI lineage: Eukaryota > Fungi > Basidiomycota > Agaricomycetes > Boletales > Boletaceae > Leccinellum > Leccinellum rugosiceps. Next base: position 4,923 of record JBBPLL010000599.1, on the reverse strand, counting down.
GAATTAAGCGTCACTTCCCGGTGACCGCGCTCTTTCGAGATCGCTGCTTCGGCTATTACGTCAGGTAGGCTACCACATCGTGACGTAGGAGAAGAACAAGAACTAGGTATACTTTCTAAATTTACATCGGAATCAAGACAAGAGAAACTATTATGAGTATTTAAAGAAAACGATCGAGCACTATCTTGGCGTCGTGATCTCGGAATGTAAGAAAATGAAATTGTCCGATCTGCAGGGGGAGATCCACTTCCCGATGTGGCCTCCCTTAGGCTTTTCCCTGCGTCGATTCAAAGTCCTTGAAGTAGGCACGCATGCCTTCGAAGTCCATCGCTTGTACCACTTTGGCACGAGCGTCATTGTTGTTTTTGGGAGGCGCTGCCTCCGTTTTGATTACCTCCCTAACCTTTTTCCTTTTGGAACATTGGTTCCTGTGACCTCCGCGATTGAAGCCACATTCTGAGCACTTGGTGGAGGGGGATCCGCAATCCCGAGCCATGTGCCCGCTTTTGCCGCAATTAAAGCAGCCGTTGACCTTGTTCACCGTCCGAGTACTATCGGTAGCCGGTGAGATGGAATCAATGTCCATGGCATTCGGGTCCTTTCGGGCCAGGGACGTCGTCGAGTTTTGGTAGCGCGTCTTGAACGCTTCAATGGAGTTTGCGTAAAATTGAACGCGCGATATGTAGGCAAATAAGCCAGCAGGACGGTCGTTTTGCAAGAACATGTGCCGTATGATGTCCTGTTGTACGGCTTGCTCGAGGAGCACTATCCCCATCTGTTCCGGGCATCGGGCTTGTTCATAGATGCCGAGCCAATGAGTGAGGAAGACCTGTGTCCTCTCATTTTGTCCTTGCTTTTTCTTGAGAAGTTGCTTAGTAGCGAGCTCCCTCTTGTTGCTGACTCTGAAGCGTGCATCTAGTAGTGCTTCTAATTCGTCCGAGGTTGGGACGATTGCGCCTTCAATTCTCCTTTTCTTGAGCTCTGTTCGAGCCCAAGCGCCTGCTCCATTCTTGTCATTCTCGCCTTCTTTTGCTCCTATGCGAGACATTACTGCCAAAAACCAATTTTTCGGGTTTCGAATAAACAGTTCTTCGTTGGCGTCCCGGAACACCAACATTTTCATCCACCAATTGTCGTACTTGGAGTATGATCCGTCAAAGAGGCCGGGATCTCTAATCACTTCGGCCTTCTTCGAACTCCCTGACGATTGCGTCGAAGAGATCGTCGATTGCATCCCTCGGAATGCTTCCATTGCGAGGCAGTAGCCTCTCTCTTCTTTGGATTCGTCCGACGGTGGGTTGTTGTTGTTCTGGAGCTGCGCCTCCAGTTGTTCGGCCTTGCTTTCAGCCAGCAGTGCTCGCCTCTCCAGGGCGTCCATCCTTGCCTCCATTCTGGAGAGCAGCAATACATTTTGATCTTCTTGTTGGCGCCCTTGGGATCGGGTGTTGAGATTCATAGATTCGGTTCTATTCATTCTATGATATCTCGTAGCATGACAAGTCGTCACTGCTACTGACACTGAAACATGACACATCTACAATGTGATCATTCACGTGTCTTATCTCTTATCTTCTTATCTTTCTATCGCTTATCGTATTACTCATCACATAGATAAGCACTTACGTCCCATTGGACGATAAGTTATCTTACTGCGGATGACTCATATCTTCGTCATCCTTATTCCTTAACATTCCATGATGTTCTATCATCATTCCCTACTATAGGAGATACGTACATAGATACAAACATATCCTGTACGTATATAAACCTGGTGGTTTATCCCCAGGTAAATAACGAAGTCTTTCCTTCGCTCTTCCATCTCTCAGTCCATCCTCAACTACTCAGAGCTATCTCTCTTCATATTTGACCTCTCTTGTTCAACACAACCTTTGGTTATACAGTGAGTATCTCCCACTGTTATCTTGGTACTCTCTCCTCGAGGCACACTGCGCTCCACAAACGAGACTTGCTATCTCGTTAGTTACATCCTTGCTTTTTCCCAAGTAAGTTTTTAGTGGCCAATTCTCGCTCGTTTCCGATTCTAAATCTGGAGTCGAGAATGGTTTCCAAATCCTCCACTGTTGGGAAGTCTCCTGTCCCGGTATCTGTTCACTGCTTCTTAAGCTCAGTTCGAGCCCAAGCTCCTGCGCCATTTTTATCCTTGTCTCCATCTTTTGTCCCTATTCAAGACATTACCGCCAGGAACCAATTTTCATCATTATTGATGAACAAGTGGGGGTTGGATTCACGAAATACCAGCATCTTGATCCACCAGTTGTCGTATTTTGAATACATTCCATCGAAGAGTCCTGGGTCAGGAATTACTTTGGCCTTCTTGGAACTCCCTGATGATTGCATCAAAGAGTTCGTTGATTGACTCAATTGCATGGCCATCCTGACTCCTTGATTGTAGGCAGCGATTTCGTCTGACTCTGGTTCCTCGTCATCTTTCATCCCCACCAATTGTTGTTCCAATTTGTCGGCCTTGGATTCAGCCCTGAGCGCCCAATTCTCCATGCTCTCCATTCTATTGCAATCCTCATTTTCTTGCATTCACTTTCTATTTTGATTCATGTTTCTCGAGTCACGTGATCCGCTTAGTCAGTCATCACATGCCCCATCATGTGATGTCACGTGACCTTATCACTTATCCTCTTATCAATGACATCATAGTCCAGACTTACACATGTACACCTCATGTATGGGAATACTCCCACACTCGTGAGAACACTCTAACCATATATAGTAGTAGTACATAGCTTATCGTCAGTCACAGCATGGTCTGTGCGCATGTACCAGTAGTATAAATACTTGAATGAAGCAACCGAACAAGCTAGTCTTGTTCTGGTTGAAATTCCCCTTCCATGATAGTCCCCCTTCCTCGTTAAGTTTTAGTGTGAGGTGCCTAGTGCCGTTATTGGTGCAAAGGGTCGCCTTCATTAGAACAAGACTACTTTACTACCCACCTCACCTGACACCGGTACACATGTCACCAACCTTTTTTTTCTACATTGTTACATGTGAACCCTAGCATTAAGGGGATTGTCTCACATTCACTTTGAGTATAAAGAACCGTGCTTGGATAGCAGTCCCGGGACTTTAACTGGTGTAGACCACAACTGCGATCTCCACTGTGTTTCAGAGTAACTCTCTGTGCGTTCACTTCGGCAGTCAGTAGTTCCCATTTGAGGGAGAGCAGCTGCCTGCGTGCATTGAGTGAAAGGATTGAATTACAAAATCTTCGATCTAAAATAAGACTCATAGCCTTACAAAGCTAAATCTGTGCCAAAGCCAGGCATTACCGGTCCCCTCGACTCTACCCATCGACCTACATCCGTGCTCGTGACACGGTATTACCCCCACAGAAAAAGAGTTGTTGGTCTCTTAGTGAGTATCACCTCTTTATGATCATAGTGATTATAGCAATACTCTACGTGTATACCATCACCCTTGTTCTCCTCGCCATCTACTTCTATCTCCAAAAAGAACTCAGAGCAGAACTAGTAGTACAACTACCAGGAAAAACCTTCCGTCTAGCGCTCAGAAGAACAGTCATTGAAATACCCAACGAAAATACAAACATCGATGGAACTCCTTGGGAGAATGATCAAGTTTGGCCAGAAACTGAAACTTGGGAAACAGCCACCGAAACCCTACCTGCACCTTGGGAGAATGTCCAAGACTAGATTGCCCAACATTGCGACCTATCTAGCAACCCGAAGAACCGACGGCATTCCCCGTCTGCCAATCATCAAGGAAGAATACAATCCTAATGACCTCGTATCTCCTACTGCCACAACCATCGAATTTGCTGAAGGATTCCCCTTTTGGCTACAACAAGAGTTCCTAGAACACATGCTCGAACCAGGACACATCCCAGTCCTGATAGACAACCACATAGGGGCGTGTTATTAAACTGAGATAGGATTCCATGTTGGGCCCCAGTGACCTGTTCAGCCTCCCAACTGAGTCCCTCAAGTCTCCCTCAGTCCAGGCTGCCACTCCCTGGAACCCAATGTCCGCCGGGCGATCCCAAGGGTGCCCACTCGAAGATCAGCTTGCCTTGCTGCTCGCCAGAATGGAGAGCATGGAGAACTGTGTGCTCCGGGCTGAATCCAAGGCTGACAAATTAGAACAACAATTGGGGGGAATGAATGTCGACGAAGAACCAGAGTCAGATGACTCGGAAATTGCCGCCTACAATCGAGGAGTCAGGATGGCCATGCAATTGACTCAATCGACGAACTCTTCCCCACAATCATCAGGGAGTTCCAAGAAGGCCGAAGTGATTCCTGATCCAGGACTCTTCGACAGAACATATTCCAAATACCACAACTGGTGGATCAAAATGTTGGTATTCTGCGAATCCAACCCCCACTGCCTGTTCATAAATAACAACAAGAACTGGTTCCTGGCAGTAATGTCTCGAATAGGGACAAAAGATGGAGACAAGGATAAAAACAGCGCAGGAGCTTGGGCTCGAACTGAGCTTAAGAAATGATGAACAGACACCGGAACAGGAGACTTCTCAACAGCAGAGGATTTGGAGGCAATTCTCGACTCCAGATTTAGAATCGGAAATGAGCGAGAATTAGCCACTAAGAACTTACTCAGGAAAAAGCAAGGTCGTAATGAAAGAACCCAGGTGTTCCTAACCCAGTGGCTGGCTATCTATGATCAAGCCCGCTGTACTGAACAAATGGGAATAGTCCTCCTGGAACAAGCTGAAGGCAACCCTTTGCACCAATACGGCACTAGGCACCTCACACTAAAACTTAACAAGGGGATTAGGGACTGTCGTGGAAGGGGAATTCCGACCAGAACAAGACTAGCTTGTTCGGTCGTTGCATTCAAGTATATATACTACTGGTACATGCGCACAGACCAAGCTGTGTCTGACGATAAGCTATCTACTACTACTAT
>JBBPLL010000598.1:0-17557 GCA_038089755.1 Leccinellum rugosiceps | reverse complement strand
TCTATTTGCTGGGAGTGGGTTGAACTTAATACTAGGATCTATGGTTGTTCATATTTATAAATTGTTTTCAGGAAGCCAATGGTCTGATAACACAACATCATCAAGATCTCAGATTACAAAGTGCACTCAGTGGAAAGGTCCTATCCATCATTCCGTGAGTTTTGGGGAAGGCCTATTGGCAAGTTCCAGATGTAGGGTTGATAAGAGGACAAGATCGCCAGGATGGTAATCTGGGGCTTTTGAGCGGTGTTTGTCAGCTTGCTGACACATCTGTTCACATGTTTTTTCAAGGTTATTTTTAGCCAATTGTAGGTTGGCTTTCATATCATTGGCCATTTGTTTAGCAGCCGGAGATTTAACGATAGTAGGTTCGAAACTGAGGCAGGGAGCGAAGGATTTCGTAAGTTGGAATGGGGCAAATCCCGTAGATGCCAATTTGGTATTATTAAAGTTAAACTGGGTGAGAGCTAACCGTTCAACCCATTTATCTTGCTTTTCTGCAATGAATAACCATAGGTACTGGTTCAATTCCCAGGCTATTGATACGTTTGGTTTGTCCATTGGTCTGCAGGTGATAAGCTGTAGACATTTTCTTTTCGATTTTTAATAGTTTAAGAAGATCGGTCATGGTTTGGCTAGCAAACTGAGGACCGGGATCGGAGACAAGTGAATCTGGAAGTCCATGATGCTTCCATACATAATCTCTATAGAGTTCAGCTGTTCCTTTAGCCATAACTGTTTTGTTTGTGGGAGCGAACGAGACTTCTTTTGAAAATCTGTCAATGACCACCAAGATGCTATCATATCCATGTGATTCGGGTAAACCCGTGATGAAGTCCGTGGAGACCGATTTCCAAGGTCCTTCGGGTACTTCCAACGGTTGCAATAAACCTCAGGCTGCCGGAGGTTGGTTTGTGGGTTTCATGTGACTGCACCTGTCGCAAGCTTTGCAATATGTTTGGACATCCGATTTGGCTCCAGGCCATGAGTAATATTGTTCAATGAATTCCAACGTCTTTTCGGCACCTTTATGGCCGAAGATAGGATGGTCATGGAATGTAGCTATTATTTCATGTCGGAGTTCTATTCATCAGCAAAACACTAAATTTCACACAGAGCCTACAGAGGTACAGACCACATACAGACCAAATACAGATAGTACAGGTAGTACAGGCAGTACAAGTAGTACAAGTAGTACAGACTCAGATGTTATTCAAGTTGAAATGCTCATTATGATGTTAGTTAGGGGTAGAGCACTGGTATAGAATTTCATATACTAGTACTCTTGGCCAATCATTGTAACTAGTACTAGTAGGTTTCAAGGTAGTACACTAGTGCTGCTACCAGCCTGAGTACAACTGTATTGTTACTACTATTTCCAAGCTCAAGTTCAGTCACAATAGGGTTGCAAATCATATGGCACCATAACTATGTCACAGGTCACAATAACAATGGCACGACCCGGGCTGGAACGGAACACCTCGAGCTTGAAATGCTCGGAAATGGTCTCATCATTATCAAACACTCGCCGGTTGAAGGCTCCACTGGTAGCCAAGATACCTGGTTGCACGACGGTCATAGTACATGTTATGACATATTTTACTGATCAGTCACGGTGATTACTCTTTTACCTGCACCATTGGTGGCCTGAGGGGATCTTGTCGTCGGATGGTACAGAGATCAAGAAGTTGATTGCAAGGTGTACACGCCCGCAAACTTCGAAACGGCGGAGATCTCAGTCTGACAGGTTCGTATTGCCAGGGTTTGTTTCGTCTTTTTTTCTCGGCGGAGTACTGCACAACCAATGAAGCAGGACTCAGAGGGACTTGCTCAGGAATGTCTCTTCCGTTTCTTCATCCAAGCCATCGCTCAACGGAAACTCCCAGTTGTGTTGGCTGCCACAGCAAGCTCCAGCGCGCCGTTTCCGCAACCCTTGCCACCGGGCAGTGGGATAGGTACGATACTGTCGTCGCAAGGTCGCCTTCAAAATAGCCTTCGACGCGTTGTGAATGAGAAGAAAAAAGGGTCAAGTCAGTGCGCTCCTCGATCTTTGAGATAAAATGGTTCACTGACTTCGAGCTGGTCTCTTTATGATGACAGTGCAGACGACGCTCTCGTTCGTCACGTTCCTTGCGTACTACTCGTCCTGCTCGAGCTCCAGTTCTCACTCCTTGAGGGACCGTCGCTTTCGTTCGCACACAGACGAAATCCACATGTGGGTGTGGGAGATGGGGACGGGCTCTGGGCCGGTACGCTCGAGGCTGACCTGGGGCTCGGGCAGCTGATGAGATGATCGAGGTGTCCATTAGGGATGTGGGGATGCGTGCTGGCATCGGCGCCTACGCGCGGGTAGCTTCCCCAGATATGCCTTTCAGTACTCGTCAGCTAGCTTGCTGATGAGGCACCACTCCGCGCATACAAGAGTCTTGCAACTTGCAACTCACCACAGTCGTGCCCTCCGAGGGCCTCGCAAATGAGACGTACTGACCACAATGAAAATCATACCCATTGGCACGTTGGCTGCATCCATCGGTTCGTCGACATCATTCTCCGAGATCAGGCCGTCCAACATGTACGGATCTGGGTATGTCCGAAAATGAGCAACCCGGCTAGGCACGATCCACAAATGTCAGACATTAAAAATTCCACGAAACGAAAGTGAACGTATGCGCACGATAGGCATCTACTCCTGACACGCGACATACTATCGTACTCACAGGTTCGATAACGACTTCTGGCTCGAGTTCGTGTCCGACCTTCTGATGCTTGTCTTCCATGTCTCGTTCATCAGCGAATTGCCATGTCATCCAGGACGTCCTTGGACTTGATCAAGCTGTCATGTTGCAGCGTGGACGAAACGTCAACGTCTTTGTGTCGTTCGTCGTACCACTAGCTTGTGTCTGATGCATCGCATCAGCCGGCTCTGCGATGGCTTCAACTTGTTCCTAAAACCCCCTTTCAGCGAACAACGAGGGAATCCGCAAGGCACGCTCATCGTCATATGATGCTGATGCTCCCGCCTGCATTTGATCGTGAATTATGCATCGCACAAAAATAAACAGTGTCTCACGTGTGGATGACCGTCCTCCGGCAGCGTTCGCGCTCAGAAACAAGGATCGCATTCCAATGGACTGGTACTCTTGCACAGAGACTCTTCTTGAACACTTGTGGTTGTCTGGTCCAATGGCTACTAGGCTCATGGTGAGTGGGTGATCTGAACTGACAGAGGACTCGCCTTACCCATCTGACACTGGCTTTGATCCAACTTGAAACGGCTTTAAACTTTCATCGAGGAACCGTATAGATCGCGAGAGGACCGCCGAGCCCTTGTCCGAGTATTAACGGGAAGCAGATTCTTGGTGACTGTTCTCGGTGAGGAACCTACGTTGTCAGTAACACGAGTTCTGCATGCATGCAATGATGAACTGAACCTTGACAGTGAAACAAATCTTTGGGCCGTCCTTCACGATGATGTATGTGCATTGGATGCGCGTACATCATTCTTCCATCCTCGTATGCAAATTTGAATGACCAGAGATATCGTTTGCTTGCACGAGATGGCGGATTGCAGAGCAAGACGGGAGCGATGCTAAATGTGTTAGATACACGATAATCAGGTGCAAGCAGCAGGGCCTCTCACGTATGAAGGACATTGGCCAGGCATTCTTCCATCCCTCCCTCTGCCCTGTGTAGGACACACGTCGGCTGCGTTGGAGGCACCTTGGCAGACATAAACACAATCTAAGAAGGTTTCGACTGTGCTGCAAAAGCTTGTTCTGAACGCGCTTCTTGTATCTCAGTTTCGAGAAAATACATATTTCCCGAGAAACAGAGTTGCATTCATGTCGCCGTGCTCGGAAAAGACCAAGACGGACATCAGGGGACCAGTGAACAAATGATCTAATTTTATATACAATTGTCTCATTTGACATCTCCATACAAATCTATCTGTATGACAGTCCAGTTGATCAGCTCAGATATAGCTGGACTCACTAGATAGTAATGGACATCCACATGTACCTCTCATATAGATGATATACACTATTATGAAGCTACATATGAGCAGGGATTATCTTAACAATGTCTTTAATCAGCATTTTCCCAGGCACTCCTATATGATAACCATGACAATGAGTATCATTTTGGCAGGCTCTGACCACATACATCACATTTCCATCTTCATATTATTCTTTCCCTCACTGACAGCTGCCTATTATACTTGTACTTCTGCCATTTCTGCCAGTTGTATCTACCACACTGGGCCTAACTGTCTGGTATACAGGAAATATAACAATTGACCAGACAAGTCTATCTGGAAATGTGTTTCCATTCCTTGGAAGTGTGACAGCTACTTATACACTCAGGCTTCTATGGTTTCTAGCCTTCATATTTGCCATACTTGGGCCTAACTGTCTAACATCCAAGAAATCTATCAATTACCAGATGTGCCTACTGGGTAAGATGTTTTCATCCTCATCATGATTTTGATACTTATACATGGTCACCTAATTACTTTCCATCTAACTTTTTTGCTTTCATTTACTGCTGGCCCAGCTCTGTCCTGATCATGAGAATTATCACATCAGTCTGCCTTACCCAAGGGGATTGCATGCATCATACTTCCAACATCATAGTCATAACTGCCATCCCAGGGCCAAGCTATCTGACACATAATAAATCCAGCAATTACCAGACATATCTACTGGGCAATGTGTTTTCATCCCCATCAAGATTTTGATACTTGTATGTGGCCTCCTAGTTACCTTCCATCTAACCTTTTTGCCTTTCTTTTACTGCTGGCTCAGGTGTCTCCCAATCATGAAATTTATCAATTCAATCTGCCTGGCACAGGAGAGCATATCTGGCAGCATTCCATTCATGATTCCATGCATTATGATTCCATCATCCCTTCTTTCCAGATGTCACTGATGGTTGCCTATACATCTGTGGTTTCTAGTCACATCTACCATACCTAGGCCTAACTATCTGGCACACAAGAAATTCAGCACTTGAGTGGACAGCAACATGTTTGCATTGTTTGTAAGTGATCTCTTAATTATCATCTTTTGTCCAACTTTTGCCATTCATTCAATGCTGGCCCAGATCCCTCCTGATCATGAAGTTTATCAGGTCACTCCCCCTGTTAGCGGAGAGCATATCCAACAGTTTTTCATTTGTCACTGCTACATGCATTGTACTCCCCGAAGCTGTTATCTCGAAGCTCTTTATCACACTCTAGATATAATAACTCAGAAATACAATGTAAATTACGAAGCAAGATTTATTAAAGAAATGTCGAGTACAAAAAATAAACAACTGGAAATCTCGACATTGATGCACTCTCACACATCCCTCTCTTTGTATTCTGCGCGCTTCTGACGGATCCTTGCTAACGCGCTATTCTTCGAAGGAAGCCGCTCGACATCAGCATAAAGTGGAAAAATTTGACTGTTTTCATGTCAATGCTGTTTCGGTGAATCGAACGGAAATATACACATACCGATTCCACCAAGTCAGCAACTGATCAACCTCATCCTTTTCATCGAGATCATCTAGCAGCTCAACGATACTGTTGTAGAATCGTTCTGAATCCGTCACATGGTCGGTGCGAGAGAAAACTTGGGCGGATGTCAACGCGAATCGAGCCTCCACCAGCATCAGATCTAGTTAGACGCGAAGTACGAAAACAGAATGCATACCTGAGTCGCAACATAAGCAAGGGATGCCTTGGTGACAGACCGCATGCCATGAATACGGGCATTCCCGGATCGAGTCGCCTTGGGTTCTTGATCTACAGAACTCGGGGAGGTGAAGATATGCTTGTATGCCTAGCGACAAAGTAGTTTAGCAATAGCACATCCAGAAATAAGTCACGAAGCTTACAGAAACCAAGAGACCACTTCGCAGAAGACCATTCCAGGGGTCCTCTGAGTCATATGTATAATTCGCGTATAGGAATACCGGCCATTGATCACCAGCGACTTGTATTTGCCCGTTGACGAGCTTTGTCTTCGTCCTGTCCAGCAATCAGTGAGAAGCTCACAATATGATAGTGGAAAACATACTCTGTGTTGGCCCAATCAAGGCCGGCTGGACACAGAAGCGCGCCGGTACGTTCGTGATTGAATCCGCGGCCTGCTTTGACGTTGCGAGGGATGTGAGGATTCAGTGACTGACCTTTCGGGGTAATCCAATCAACAATCGCAGTCTTCATTCCTTTGGTGTCATCAGCTCTGGCACCATTTGCACCTTTTTGAACCTTCCACCAAGCAGGGACTTGAGTTCGAGCACAAAAAATAAACACGGACACTGACCAGATCTGCGATGTGAATAACCTCCTCTTCTGATACCGTCATCAATCTAGCTTCAAGCCCTGGGACCAATCGCAATAGCTCGCGAAACACTGTATATTCCTTCCTTTCCCTGACCATAGCTAGTGAGAAAATGTTTCATTGACGGAAAGCTACTTACGCTGCTGTCGGCAAATCTGCAAGTTGACCTCCTTGGTCAGCCAAGACTGCAAGACCATTTGTGATCAACGTCTGCACGTTGCAAAAAGCGTGTACAGCTCTGCCAAAATGACGGCCGTGATGGACCAACGGGTCCTGCGTAGTCCTGCAAACGGTGAGTGGTAGTAACCGCAGGGTGACAAAGGACGTCACAAACGGTTTCTTCCTAGGTCCAAGCTGTAGTGCACTGGAATGCCCTCGTTTCTGACCAGCGGATGAAGCCTGGTCTTCATTGTCAGAGTGAGATTGCATTGTAGAGAGAAAAGGAGGGGAAGAATACTGAGGGAATGGAAAGAAAGAAGCAGCTTTATATACGAACGAGACTCACGTAAAGGTGGCATTCCTGTTGAATGACGGGGTACTCATATCAAATAGCTTGACTTACCCGAGCGGGAGTAGAAAATCGGATATTAGTTTGAGAGCATGTCGCCTCGACCTGAAATCAATCCATTGGCCCAATCGGCATTGTAAGCTATTCAGCTGACAACGAAGCCCAACACGGTCGGGTAACACCGCTCCGTCCAAATTTGAATATTCGAGAATAGATGGATATAGTAGCACACTCTCCTGTGCGCAGCGTCAAGGGTAGACCAGACGATAGAAACACCAACAATCGAGCTTGATTCTACGGTGCGCGGAGCCGCGAGTGAATTTTACCCGAACGATGTCCCGCATGAATTCCAGAGACTTGAGGAAGTGATCGAAGCATTAATTGAAGCCCAACTTGGTGGACTCCTCGAGAGCAATTGCGTGATTCTCCTCCGCTTGAACCTCTACGTCTTCCCCTTTCCTCGTCGGTTCCTAGTGCTGCTAAGAACCACGCCTGCTGGACTAGTACCCTGGATCACTAAAGAACGAGGCTCGAGTTTGAAGGGCAAAATGGAGTGGACGCTACCAAAGCCGGCACCGAGGTCACATCGGAAAACTCGCCGTCCATGATGTGCTCTGCGAGTGTTTGTGACGAGGTCTCCAGCCACTTGATCGAGTGCACTTTCCCCCACCGTATGCGGGGCCAGCGGGAGTCATAGCCACGTCCATCAGGAAAAGAACTGCAACGCGAGCACATGAAACGGAAAAAATGATTTTGTACTCTGGCATAAGTTATGGTCGCTTGTGACAGGATCGGGGACGGAGCGCGTGATGGTTTGTCGTTGGCTGGTCCAGGACGCCTTCGTCTTTGCCCTCCATTGCAAACGGAGGTTCTGAACGGTACCAGTGATTGTCGTGAAAGAAAATTAAGTAGTACCCGGTGGGTACGAATGCGACTGCACAGTATGCAAAGCAGATTGACTACTGGTAAGCATGAGCTACGAACTTCGTCTATGCATACGCAGCTCACAGTCCAACTCAACGCTGACTCCGCACAGCGTTTTGGCGGCTTCCATGACCTCATTGTGACCGCCCAGCTGTTCTTGCAGATGGTCTCCGACGAAATTGCGGAAGGAGATTGAGAACGGCTCTGTGCACGGCCGAATGTACGAGAAATTGCTCATCCATGAGAGGACCGTGGAGAGCGAGTGGAAGGTTGGTGTGCCGGGAAGAGGTGGGGGTGTGAGAGCGGGCCGCAAACATGCGTATCAAGCGGACGAGAGAGATTTGCTGGACGTCCGTGCCAAAGCGAGTGTGAAGAGTGAGATGTGAAAGATGATAAGCCAGAGAAGGCAAATGGTAAACAGAGACCTGACAACACAGTGCCAGAGAGCAACGAGAGATAGGACGCACACTGCAAGAACGAACTTGAAGACGTGAAAGACAATGTGGAGCAAGAGATCGAAAGGGGAGGGAGCTCGTATCGTAGTGTCGCAGTGGCGGGGACATTGAGAAGCGCAACAGCGGTGTTGCGGGGAGGTCGGAAGGGTAGGAATGGGATGCGTACTGTCCTAGTGATAGGATTCCATACGTAGCAAAGTCGTCCAAAACTATAGTTCAGCGACAGGTCACTGATCACCGGAACATATCTCATCTATACACTCTTCCAACAAACCGACTCTCCTACACCACTCAGTCAGCTACCCCCTCCAAACACACGTATCAAGGAAACACTCACCGCCCGGGTTAGCACCATCCCTTCAACCTTCACCCCGCATAGGTCCGCACACTCGAACGACGTCATTGCCACCACCTCTTCACCTACACAAGCATCTCATTGCTTACCCCCCGCACCACATCAGGAAATTGGGGAGATGATGATATATCCAGATATAAATTACAATTGAATCCCAGCAGGATAGAAATGGATAATAGTTGTTCAGCAATTATAAGTTCATCTTCATTTAGAACATAGAGTGATACTGAGATACCTGAGTGTGCCTTGATGATGGTATGCAGATCAGCCATGGGGGACATGGTAAACACTGATCATTGAGCTGCAGCTTACCTTATTAATGACAATCTATAGATCAGAACATATATTTTTGATAATATTAGATCAGTCCCTGATCTATAATTATAGTTCAAACACCACACAGAGCCTGTAGTGTCATTGAAATGCCAACAAGATATCTGGCTGACAATTCTGAAATCACTCTGGAAAGACATGGCAAACATTGATCATTGAGCTATAATTTGCCTTATTGGTGACATTTCATAGATCAGAACATATATTTGTTATAATATTAGATCAGTCTCTGATCTATCATTATAGTTCAAATATCACAAAGAGCCTGTAGTGTCATTGAAATGCCAACAAGATATCTGGCTGACAATTCTAAAATCACTCTGGAAAGACATGGCAAACATTGATCATTGAGCTATAATTTGCCTTATTGATGACAATATATAGATTAGAACATATATTTATGATAGTATTAGATCAGACTATGATCAATAAATATATTTAAATATCATTAAGAGCATGTGGTGACACTAGAATGTCTAGAGGATATCTGGCTGACAATTCTAAAATAAGTCTGGAAAGACATGGCAAACATTGAGTTGCAATTTATCTTATTAATGTCAATGGCAGAGCCACCAGTGGCCAGTGGCAGGCTATCAGTAAAATGGAAAGTGTGATGATATTCCTGGTTATTGATGACAATCAAATCCCAGTGTGGTAGAACAAGGTATGGCATGATCAACAATTGCTAACCTTAAATAATTGCATCTCATTAAAGACATGGATCATTAGTGATAATATTATGGTATTCCTAGCTATTAATTACAATCACATCCCAGAGAGGGATGATATGATCAACAATTGCAAACCTCAGAAAATTGCACCTTATGATGCCATATGAATTACCATTTGTTCAAGCTGTCCAGATGGTGTCACTGTGATAATATCATGGTCAGCAATGGGGAACATGGCAGATGTTTATTACAAGGCTATTATCAATTGCATAATTATAGCTCATGTACCAGGTCATGCAGGTGCATCAGAAAAATGGGGAGGTGATGATATTACTGGCTATTGACAATAATCAGCATCAGGAAATTAATGAGGAGCTGATATACCCAGATAAATCTTATAAACATATTCAAACTTGATACAACATCATACAAGAAGATATGTGCTAGATCAGAGTAGATCAAGTGATTGCCAGATTGGTAGCAACAAGTTACAGACATGAACAGACAGTGAAAGAGATACATAGTACCAAGGAAAATGTTATTGCAGTGCTGGTGTACTTGATGAATAATTGTCAGTTCTTTGGCATGATGAGCTTCACCTGGTCAAGAGATGATATTCTGATGATTAAAATATCAGAATATTACCAACAAATACATATCTGCTACAAGAAGCTAAATACCAGGTCAGGAAATATTAGCAGTTACAAGGAGGGTAGTCAAGATAGCAGAATGTTTACAATATGATCATCCACTTCCATGCTGATACTAGGTAGTGATTGATTACAACTTCCTATCACTTATTTGGAATGATTAGTTCTACATGATTGAGAGTTGACATCCTGATGCTCAAGCTATCAGAATGATACAGATAATGTATAACTGCTATAATCAGGCAAGTCCAAGGTCAGGGAACATCAACAAATTGACAACAATTGACAAGGGGTAAACAGAAAATTGAAGATATAAATAGACATTAGATAAAGCATGAGGACTGGTACACTGGGGTAGTATGACACAGTGCTCTCTTGGCATAGCACTGTGGAAGTTCACAATGCTAGTAGCCTGGTCCCTAGTATCAAGTGTGAACCTCAGACTTGGACTCACATAAGCTACATAGATTGGTTCACCAATAAAGTTACAGGATCACATGTTATACACAGAGCAAGCAATATATCAAGCATGATGTCCATGTAAAGCTCTTCTCAATAATTTACATTTCAAAGTTTCTCACTATGCTCAATGACCAATACATGGCAGGATAAAGGTATTAATATCCTTCAGATCTGCATGTGCACATTGATGACAAAGTAATACAATTGACTGGCAGCAGACAATTCCGCCAAACAGGTCATATGGTGACCTGCGGAAATGTTTGAATATTTGGCAGTAATGAAGAGCTCTAAACACACCAGGTTTTTTTTGTGAGGTAGGAAAAAAAGAGACAAGAGATAAACAGACTGGAACTTCAAAGGATTCCAAACCAACATCTCGTGCATCTTGTGAGATTCCACATCAAACTCGAGTCGGTCTATTAATTTGGAAGGGAGATTTAGTCTATTACATCCGAGACGGAACTAAGAGTACCTACAGATCATTTTCGGTCGTCCGCTATAGACAAAACTTGGTACTTATCACCTCATTCATTCATCCTATGCTGGGAGCCAGCGACGAACAACATGGACTCGCCACTGAGCTTGTCAACTTGCGACACTCCAGGTACCATGTGGCCATGTTGCATCAGCAAAGCAACCCTCCTCTAGACAGAGGTAGATAGACTGGGACAGACTGCCCAGAGCTCCCAGGCTGACAGCTCCCCCAGCGAAGGCACCTAACTGGCCAGCTCTGTCCAGCTTCTCCCAGACTGTCCCAGCTCTTTCCAGAACCCCTATATTCTGTCCAGACTATCCCAGACTTCTCTAGCTAGTCCCAGTACTCTCCCAGATCATCATAGATACCTCTAGCTTCTTCTAGACATCTCTAGATTGCTCCAGATTGAAGGCGACACTTCGCACCAATACGGCACTAGGCACCTCACACTAAAACTCAACAAGGAGGGGTGGACTGTCGTGGAAGGGGAAATCCGACCAGAACAAGACTAGCTTGTTCGGTCGCTGCATTCAAGTATTTATACTACAGGTATATGCGCACAGACCAAGCTGTGTCTGACGATAAGCTATCTACTACTACTATATACGGTTATAGTGTTCTCACAAGTGTGGGAGTATTCCCATACATGAGGTGTACACGTGTAAGTCCAGACTATGATATCATAGATAAGAGATATGTAGCAGGGGCATGTGATGTGAGTGATCACGTGATGAGTCATGTGATGAAAGTAAAGCGCGTATGGGTCACGTGACTTGAGAAAAACGAAGTGATGGAGTAAAGTGACTAAGCAGGTCACGTGACTTGAAAATGGGAAAAGTTAACAAGT
Source organism: Leccinellum rugosiceps (assembly GCA_038089755.1). Lineage (NCBI taxonomy): Eukaryota > Fungi > Basidiomycota > Agaricomycetes > Boletales > Boletaceae > Leccinellum > Leccinellum rugosiceps. The sequence continues at coordinate 5,545 of JBBPLL010000598.1, read as the reverse complement.
GGAAATGAGGTTTGCAACATCACCCCCCAACTAGTCCTGAGATTCCAGATCAGGAGGAGGTGGTTCAGCCGAACTGTTGGTATAATTAATGAGGCTGAAACAGCCGATCAAAAACCTCACGCGCCATGTTCAAACACCAGGAAGCACTTGAACGGCTAGCGTGGAACAGTTTTATGGCTTCTTGAGCATTTTTAAGAGCATAGGCAGGTTCCCAAGTGCGATCGGACTCGTCGTATCCTTTCCAATGCACGAGATAACGGAAACCACGGCCCACTGATCGTGAGTCGACGATGTAGTCCACTTCAAATTCTTCGAACCCTTCATCGCTGACGCGAAGTGGACCAGGTTTATAGGATGGCTGGCCGTCGAGAGGTTCAATATATGGTTTAACACGATCAACATTAACCACATCTCTTGCGCGATTACTTTTAGGCAGGAGGAGCTGTACGGCATTGGTTCCGTGAGTGTCGATGACCTGATAGGGTCCTATCCATCGTTCAGTCAATTTAGCAGAAGGTCTTTCTTCGCCAAGATCCAAGTGTTTGGTGGAAAGCCAAACAAGATCGCTGATCTTATAGATAGGAGCTTCGGAACGATGCTTGTCTGCCTGCGACTTCATGCGAACGTGAGTTTGTTCCAAAGCGTCTTTGGCCTTCTGTAGATTGGCCTTCATTTCGCCAGCGAAAGTCGCTGCGGCGGGATTCTTAGTGGTCGAAACTGGTTCGAATCCAAGACGAGGCGCAAAACTCTTAGTGAGCTGGAATGGGGAGAAACCGGTGGTCGAGGATTGCGTACTATTGTTAAAGTTAAACTGGGCGATGGCAAGCCATTCAACCCATTGATCTTGTTTTTCTGCCGTAAAGAGACGGAGATACTGTTGTAACTCTCGATTGACTCTTTCGGTTTGTCCATCGGTTTGGGGATAATATGCCGTGGACATCTTCTTTTCGATCTTTAATAATTTAAGCAGATCTTTCATCATTTGAGAGGCGAACTGCAATCCTCGATCCGATACAATCGAATCTGGTAAGCCATGATGCTTCCACACGTAATCTCGGTACAGCTCTGCTGTTCCTAGAGATGTGACTGTTTTTGTTGTGGGTATGAATGCGGCTTCTTTTGAGAAGCGATCTACTACCACCATTATGCTATCGAAGCCATGTGCTTCGGGGAATCCCGTCATAAAGTCTGCGCTGACACTTTTCCAGGGTCCTTCGGGCATGGGCAATGGTTGTAGCATTCCTGCGGGTGCCTTCGTTGTTGGTTTCATCCTGGTGCACCGTTCACATCCTTTGCAATAGACTTCGATTTGACTTTTGGCACCAGGCCAGGAATAGTAACATTGAACTAGTTCAAGCGTCTTTTCTACTCCCTTATGTCCTGCCAGAGGATGATCGTGAAATTGTGTTATCACTTCTTGTCGATACTGAGTGGGTACCCAGATTTTGTCTTTGTACATATATAGCCCATTACGGAGGACTGATCCGTCGGGAGATGACACTCCTTCATGTGCCTTTTGGATTTTCTCAAAGAGCTCTGCTTCCGCAATGATCCTGATTTGATTGGCGGGTATGATTATCGTCTCTTTGTTATCGTTTTCTATTCCCTCCATATGATCTTCCTGTCGAGAGAGGGCGTCCGCCTTTCCCATTGATGTGCCCGGTTTGTTAACCAGATCGTAGTCGAACCGTGATAGATATAGAGCCCATCGAGCTTGTCTTCGGTTCAGATCCTGTGATTTCATAAAATATTGCAGATTCTTATGATCTGTCCAGATTTCGAAGCGATGTCTAGCTCCTTCGAGATGATGTCGCCATTGTTCAAGCGCTAAGATAATGGCTAGCATTTCTTTGTCCGCTATGGGATAATTGCGCTGTTCAGGAGTTATTTTATGTGACATAAAGGCCACGGGGTGCCATTTGTCTTCTTTCGGTTGGGAGAGCACTGCTCCAATGGCGAAATCCGATGCATCACATTCAATGCGGTAAGGGGTTTCATCATCTGGGTATAGGAGCGCTGGCGCTATCATGAATGACGTTTTTAGCCTTTCGAAGGCTTGTTGGTGGTTATCCTCCCATTTCCAGAGCTGGTCCTTTTTGGTGAGTTCATGTAAGGGTCAGGCTATCTCGCTATAATTGGCTATGAAGCGACGATAGAAATTTGCTAACCCTAGGAAGCTTCGAACTCCTTTTACAGTGGATGGTACTGGCCATTCTGAGATTCCTTTTAATTTAGATGGATCCATCGAGATTCCATCGGGAGAGACGATCATGCCTAGCATATCCACGCTTTTTGTGTCGAAGAAGCATTTTTCTGGCTTTACAAATAAATCATGTCATCAAAGCCTTTCCAATACTTCTCGCACTAGTTTATGGTGATGATCTACATCGTCGGTTTTTGTGAATATTAAGAGATCATTGATATATACAATCACTACATCTTCCATATCGGCAAAGATTTCATTCATCATTTGCTGGAAGGTGGCGGGAGAATTACGCTGCCCAAAGTACATGACGAGGGGTTCGAATGATCCTCGATGACAAACGAACGCTGCTTTCCATTCGTCTCCCTCTTTTATGCGTACGTTGTTGTATCCCCAGCGTAGATCCATTTTGGTGAATAACTTAGCGCCTTTGAGTCAATCAACGAGTTGAGAGATGAGAGGCAGAGGGTAGTTATTTTTAACCGTGCCTTCGTTCAGATAGCGATAGTCCATGACCATTTGTTTCTTTCCATCCTTTTTGGGAATGAAAAAGACTGGAGAAGTTTGCGGGGATTTGGAGAGTCTGATATATCCCTTGCTAAGCTGGTCTTCGACGAAAGCAGATACTTCGTCGGCTTCTTGGGGACTGGTCTTTATAAGTCTTCCTTTTTTTGGTACGAAATCTGGTTTTAGATCTATCACATGATCCCAAGGTTTCCTCTCAGGCATCCTTTCGCTTGCCTTTTTCGAAAAGACGTCTAGATAATCATGATAGACTTCAGGTACGAGTTTGAATGATCCCTCGTGTGCTAGTTCTGTCTTTTTATGCATTTCGTAAATATGAGGGGCGTGTTCTATCTCCTGTATTTCGACACGTGACAGATAGCTGCTTCTTAGGGCATGACAAGAAGCAGGACATTGGTTGAGCACCACCGTTCCCTTTGTCCAATCAATGAGCGGATTGTGGCTCCGTAACCATGTATATCCTAGGATCATTTCGTTTCGTCCTAAGTTTGTGACATCGGCAGATATCTTTTCTCTATGTCCTTTGTAATCTATGACGAGATCACAGGTATAAGCTATCCCTCCAGCAGAATTAACCGTTCCGTCTACGTTATATACATGTACGACTAACTCGAGGGGTTTGAGTGGTAAACGTTGTTCTTTAGCCCATTTGGTATCGATAAATATGCCATTAGCGCCACTATCCAAGAGCGCCTTTGCTACTATTTGTTTTTCTTTTTGCATTATTTCTATTTGTAGGATGAGTTCCCTAAGCGGCATGGTTGTGCGCACTTTTCTTTCAGTCGGGATCTGAGTGGGAACTTTATTTTTTTCTTTATAAGCAGAATTAAGCGTCACTTCCCGGTGACCGCACTCTTTCGAGATCGCTGCTTCGGTTATTACGTCAGGTAGGCTACCACATCGTGACGTAGGAGAAGAACAAGAACTAGGTATACTATCTAGGTTTACATCGGAATCAAGGCAAGAGAAACTATTACAAGTATTGAAGGAAAACGATCGAGCACTATCTTGGCGTCGCGATCTCTGAGTAAAAGAAACTATTCGATCTACAGGGGGAGGTTCACTTCCCGATGTGGCCTCCCTTAGGCTTTTCCCTGTGTCGATTCAAAATCTTTAAAATAGGCACGCATGCCTTCAAAGTCCATAGCTTGTACCACTTTGGCACGAGCGTCGTCTGTTTTGGGAGGAGATGCCTCCATTTTGGTCACTTCCCTGACCTTTTTCCTTTTGGAACATTTGTTCCAGTGACCTCCTCGATTGAAGCCACATTCTGAACACTTGGTGGATGGTGATCCGCAATCCCGGGCCATGTGCCCACTTTTGCTGCAATTAAAGCAGCCATTAACCTTGTTCACCGTCTGAGTACTATCGGTAGCCGATGAGATAGAATCAATGTCCATGGCATTCGGATCCTTTCGGGCCAGGGACATTGTCAAGTTTTGGTAGCGAGTCTCGAACGCTTCGATGGAATTGGCGTAGAATTGAACACGCGAGATGTAGGCAAATAGACCTGCAGGGCGGTCGTTTTGCAAGAACATATGCTGTATGATGTCCTGTCGTACAGCTTGTTCGAGGAGCACTATCCCCATTTGTTCTGGGCATCGGGCTTGTTCGTAAATGCCGAGCCAGTGGGTGAGGAAGACCTGTGTTCTCTCATTTTGTCCTTGTTTCTTTTTGAGAAGTTGTTTGGTGGCCAACTCTCGTTCGTTGCCAACCCTGAATCGTGTGTCTAACAACGCTTCCAACTCGTCAGAGGTAGGAACGATTGCTCCTTCCACTCTTCTCTTTTTAAGCTTGGTTCGTGCCCAAGCGCCTGCTCCATTTTTATCGTTCTCGCCTTCTTTTGCACCTATGCAAGACATCACCGCCAAGAACCAATTTTTTGGATTCCGAATAAACAGTTCTTCGTTGGCGTCCCGGAACACCAACATCTTCATCCACCAATTGTCATACTTGGAGTACAATCCATCGAATAGGCCTGGGTCTCTAATTACTTCAGCCTTCTTCGAACTCCCGGATGATTGCGTCGAAGAGCTTGTCAATTGCATCCCTCGGAATGCTTCCATTGCGAGGCGATAGCCTCTCTCTTCATCGGATTCGTCCAAGGGGGGATTGTTGTTCTGGAGCTGGGCCTCCAGTTGTTTGGCCTTGTTTTCGGCCAACAGCGCTCGTCTCTCCAATGCGTCCATTCGTGCCTCCATTCTGGAGAGCAGCAATACGCTTGGATCGTCTTGTTGGCACCCTTGGAGCCGGGAGCCGGACATTGGGTTCCAGGGAGTTGCAGACCGGACTGTTGGGGTTTCTCGTTTCGGCCGGTAGGTCGAATAGGTTGCTTGGCCCGGACATGGAATCCTATTTCCGTCTGGTAGCAAGCGTTGGTGGTGTTGTCAATTAGCACTGGTATGTGCCCTGGCTCAAGTGCGTGGTTAAGGAATTCCTCTTGTAACCAGAAAGGAAATCCGGGGGCGAATTCAATAGTGGCAGCATTGGGGGATGCTATGTCGTTTGGGTCGTAGTCTTTGATCAGGGGAAGACGGGGAATGCTGTTGGACAATCAGGTTGCGAGATATGACTCAATGATGGGCAATTTAGTTGAAGTTTTCCCACGAAGCTGGTAGTTCTTCTTGTGCTGTGGCCCACTCGGTTTGTTCCCAAGGTGTTCCATCGATGTTACTGTTTTCCTCCCAGGTTTCAGATACTGGTTTCCTGATTGTAACTTTATAGGTTTTTCCTGCGAGGAAGAATGCAAGCTCGACTTCTTTTTGGAAGAATAGGTAGACTAGGATGCTTCCCAAGGTGATGGTGTATAAGAGGGCA
>JBBPLL010000597.1:0-17629 GCA_038089755.1 Leccinellum rugosiceps | reverse complement strand
TATACTACTGGTACATGCGCACAGACCAAGCTGTGTCTGACGATAAGCTATCTACTACTACTATATACGGTTAAAGTGTTCTCACGAGTGTGGGAGTATTCCCATACATGAGGTGTACACATGTAAGTCCAGACTATGACGTCATTGATAAGAGATAAGTAAAATGATAAGTGATAAGGTCACGTGATGTCACGTGATGGGTCACGTGACTATTGACTCAGCAGGTCACGTGACTTGAGAAACATGAATCGAAAGATAAAGTTAACGAGTGAAAATGAGGTTTGCAACAGTTACTCACATGACGAAAGACATATGAAGAAGATACATGCCGTCTTATAGCTACAGCTTCCTCTGGTAATGAGAATGAACACAAAATCAATATCTGGAAGAAATGTACTGTGAAAGATCCCTATAAAAGTAGTTCTTGGTCCCTCTGTGGGATGGTTGTGCAGAGCATGAGTTACCTATTGGCAATCAGCATGCTTCTGCTGATCACAGTTTATACTTTTGTAAGTCTTTTAATAGCAACAAAAAAACGGACTGACTGACCACTTGGGCTTGCAGGCAGTGGATGGCTTATGGAAGCACTATCAGTCCTCTGGACATGTAGGTATTGAAATAATATGTTATGCTTAAGTAACATGCTGATCACCTACTGATCACGCTTATACTATATGTGACAAGATGGTCACATATACAGTCACACAGATATTCATGTGAATACTGTGCAACAGAAATGGATTCTAAGTCTAGAACTTCATCTCTCTGGTGACTTGTGATACATGAATCATATTGACTCCTATGGAGTGTTACTCAGCTCAACTGCAGAGCTGACTGAGCAACACATGAGCAGTTTATCCCATTGGATAAACAGATGAACAGGTCATACATCTGACTATACATCAACTGCACCTTACTGTACAGACTGTGATAGAATCTTCTTTCATATTCTATAGAGTACATATGTATCAACATGTATTTAGTATAAAAGGGCTCTTGAGATGCCCTTGAATAATAACAACTCAGCTACATACAAGAAGATCAGTGTGAACATCAATCTCCTTTACTCTTAGTTCTTCAACAACTCAAACTCTACCTTCCTAGTAAGTTTTCTACTAGAGATTATACTCTTAAGGAGTATAGATGATACAATCTCTTTAGGTTATGAGCCCTGCCCTGACTCTTTAAATGAGTTCATCATTTCGAAATCCAGCTTTACCAACTGGAGATGCCTTGTCCTGTCATGTGTTTGGAGCTTGCAGCTGTCACAGCTCACCTTTGCCAGTTGGAGATACATTCCCATCATACTGAAGTCAGTACTGATGAGTCCTTTTCCTCTAGATCATCTGCAAATCGCAGATCAACAAGAGAGCTATACATCCTACCTGGTAGGTGTCAACTTACTGGTCTTCCTGCCCCCACCTACATCGACACACCCCACCATCCTCATCCCTTTTGGTCTCGAGGCCCACATCCTCTTCCTCAATGACCTTCTAATGTTCCACCCCTCATCCCTTGGACATCCTGTCTCCTTTGGACAACCTTCTCAAGAGTTATCTGGTGTTATCGATGATAACCTCTTCCTCCACTGCCCTACCTGTCGTCTTCCAGGATGATCAGAGACAAAGTGCCACTGCTGCAAATTTGTATTTCCATGCTTCATTTACACTGATTCAGTGTTTGCATGAGAGGCAAGAAGAATTGCCAACAGAGCAGTGAGAGGTATGAGGGAGATGCGACATCCATTATGACACAGAGACTCACCAGCACCTTCTAGAGGTATACTTATATGCCCTTAAGAACCAAGTGCAACTGGAACTACTACAAGCAGTTCCATAGATTTCACAATCCAAGTCCCAGACAAACAGCCTGTCCAAGAAGAGTGTTGGCCTGAAGATGTTCCTGACTCCTGGCCACCTCCTCCATCAGATCTCAATCCCATTCTTTCCAAGGTAATCACCAGCATCTTCCAAGCTGAACCTTGAGCTCCACTCCTGGAACCAGAATGATCCTCCTCTTCAGCTGCAACTTCCGGTTCCAACCCTGATATATGAATTGCTTCCACTCCTCTGTCCACTCTGGCCTTACCCACTCCTGCTCCACCTAACCATGCCCACTTTGACGATGCCCTTCACCATAGGAGAACTTCCTCTGGACTCTTATCGCCATGCCCCTCATCTTAAGGAAGTGGAAATCCTCTGCTTTGAAGACCAGGGCAACCTCAAGGATCTCAAGGATCAAGAACCAGGGTTCACCCTGGCCTTGTTGTTTCTGTGGCCTGGTGCCACAAGATCAAGTTAAACCCAAGGCTCAATTATTTCATTGATTCCCAGAGAATGACTTTCCCGGTTCAGTTCAACGAACCAGAGTTACCACCCAAGCACTAGGAGGCTCCTCAGTGGCTCTATAACTCTCTATCAAAGCATTCCTATCCAGAGGAATCAATTTTTTCCCTTCTCACATTGATTGGCTGGTCTTCTGCAGTGCAGGATAATAACAATTTCTTCCTCAAGACAGCCCTTGTCCATTGGCAAGGATACGAAATCATCCACACAGAACATTTTCTGATAGCTGAAGAAGATTGTCAGTTACTGAGATGGGCTATTTTACACCCAAACTTCATTCAAGAGGAAAGACTTATGTGGCCAATGGAGGTTCCTACCATTTAGGAATGGAACAAAGCACTTGACAAGAAGCAGAGACAAATCTTTTACTTACAAAACCCTTGGTATTTAATGATCAAGGCTCTTATTCTCAACCCTGCTACTTGTGATTGGGCACTGAATTGTTTGCATTTATTTCAGAGGGATCATTTTGGACAGTTAGATACTGTAGTGATCAACTGTGATCTCCTTTTCAATGTCTTTTGTTATGAATGAACAGGAGCTGCAGAAGCTGTGGGGAGACTGGATGCCCATCCAAGAGAAGTGGTATGAAGCATATGAAAGCTTTGTGCTCAATGCAAAATTATCCTTCAAGAAGCATTAAGCTGATAAATTCCAAGCTTGACAAGAGCAGAAGAAGGCTAAGGGAAAGGGATGAGCACATGATGTGTTTGCCAACATGACCATTGATACCAATGAATCATTGTTGATTAATCTAGATGATGATGACATAGAAACCATTGTTCCAGAGGAGAAAGAATCCTCTGATAATGTTTCCATTGCATATGATGAATATGCTGACAAGTACATGGTAACTCTAGATGATGATGATTACAGTTGTGATTGTTATATGGCAGGATCTCCTAAGAATTTCTGCAATAGCAAGTTTCTACAAGATCATTGGTTAATTGATTCAGGGTGTTCTGATCATATTATGCCATTTGAATCTGATTTTATGGTCCTTGGTCATGATACTAAGTATCCACGCATTGCAGATGGTGGTACTATCAAAATGACTAGGCCAGGTATCATTCTCCTTTCCTCTCCATTGAGTAAGAAACCTCTTACTCTTACTGGTGCATGGTATTCTCCCACTGTATCATGTCAATTGTTCTCAACTAATCAGTTGGCACTACATGGATATAAGACTATTATTGGTAAGACAACTGATGTCTTAGACAAACAGGGTCATCTAGTGATCCAGGCTTGTGCCTCATCGCCAGGTGATATCCTTCATTGGTTTCAGTCTACTGTGATTACTCCAATGAGTGATTTACATACTCTGTCAGAAGTTTCTTCAACTGAATTATGGCATTTTCATCTGGGACACTGTTCTCCTAATGCTATTCATTTACTTTCCTGGAATGTTTCCAGAGTTCCTCCCTTGAAATCTGTTCCTCTGTCTACACCATGTCATGGTTGTCAGTTAGGAAAGGCCCATGGATGAGATCTTGGTTCTTCTGAAACTCGATCTACTCATGTTTTGGGCCTTGTTCATTCAGATATGATTGAATTACCAACTGAATCTCACTCAAGAAATTGCTGGATTCTTACATTTATTGATGATTGTAGTGCTTTTGCCTTCTTGGCTTTCCTTCGAAAGAAGAGTGATACTGCCCTTCATTTTCAGGAGTTAATTCTCCATGCAGAAACCTTAACTGGTCTCTCACTTACCTCTGTATGTTCAGATTGAGGGGGGGAATATCTTGGACAAGAACTTTTATTGTTCTTTGCTTCCAAAGGTATTTTGAGATAGTATTCTGTTTCTTACCTTCCTCAACAAAATGCACAAGCAGAGAGGTTTAATAGAACCATTATGGAAAAGTCACAATGTGATTAAATGCTTGTCTTCCAAATTCCTTTTGGCAGGATGCAACAGAAGCTGAATTACACATCTATAATTGACAATCTATGCAACAACATAATTGGAAGACACCTGCTGAGATATTCCTTGGCAATAAACCAGACCTTTCTTACTTCTGAGTATTTGGTTATAAAGCATATGTGTTTATTCCAAAGGTTCTTCATGCTAATAAGTTAGCACCTAAAGCAGAGGAAATGATCTTCATTGGTTATGAACAAGGAAGTAAAGCTTATAAGTTTTATTGTCCTACTGGCTGAAGAGTGTTTATCTCTTCAACTGCTGCATTTGATGAAGTTACATTCCCTTATTGTTCTAAGAAACTAAGACCTATAGATATACTTTCCTCTATTCCAAATTCTTCAAATGAAGAACCAATAGAAGAAGTCACTGAACCTGATGATCTGATAGATCCAAAACCTACTTGATCTTATCCTGATCAGATAGTATCGATACCACAGGTTTATCGAATCCCACTGGATATTCATCCAGGAGGAGTTGATGTGCAGCCAACTCCACAAAATACATTGCCTGCTGCATCACCACCTTATCAGAGATCTGGATGGGGATTGGATGGTCAATGGGAAGCTGAATTGGAAGAATCATTACCTCATGATTCATGTGAATCAATGAATGATTCACATGAATTACTGAAGCAAATGCCTTCAAGATCAGAAATAATACCCTGACTATCCAGTGATGATACACTTATCTGACATCCATCTCAGACTTTATCACCTACAAAATGATTACGTCCTGATGATTGATTCAGAACATCCCCTGATCAACATCATCAACACAAAAGACGACTTTTGGAATGTTTCACTGATAGTGGAACTGAATTACCAAGTATACCTGGAGATGCATTGGAAACACCAAGAAATTGACCAAGAGTTGAAATACCTCAACCTTCTTGAGTTTGGTTAGCTCCCAGGAGGAGTCCAAGTGAAACTATCCCTGAGTTTCGAACACAACCTCATCAGTATCACCCTGATAGGTTGAGAGTAGAAGAACCAAGAACAAGAGTTTAAATATTTACTTGAGTTCCAATTCATCGAACCTTACCTAATAATACATATGGAGATTGAACTCCGTTAGAAATTGAAAGAGGTGATCATATTTGACAAAGACCACTGATCACCATTCAGGAGGAGTTATCTCCATTATCACCTATAACACCTTCAATGGATGTTACTCCAATTCTGGAACAACCAATTCTGATGAACTTGGAAGACATGGAATTCAATGATTTATACATTGATGTGCCTAATGAACCATTTAGCTCAAAATAGATCAGGCATTACCTGTTTGCTGTGGCTAGTATTAATGAATCAGTTCTGATATTCTACTGAGACATTAAGAAACTACCCAAAACAGAACAGAGCTTATGGCAGAAAGTAATGGAAGAAGAGATTGAATCTCTTCATGACTGTAAAGTTTGGGAACTTGTGGATCTTCCACCCGGTCAAAAACACATCAAGAGAAGATGGGTATATGCACAAAAGAGCGACGGTCAAAAGAAAGCTCAATTCATTGCAAAAGGTTTCACTCAAATCTATGGAATGTTACAATACAGGTGATCCTGGACAGTATTCCACACGTCACATCTACATTTTTCTTTAATACTTTTTCTTGCATGCTTTACTTAAATGACCATGACTCATTTGTCATCAATTCTATTAGGTAATCATTCTTCAACCATCTTTATTGTTCCTTTCCCATTTTGTCTTTCTCTTGTCTTGTATTACACATCCCTTTTCCTTTTATGTCTTCCTCTCATTCACTGCTACACACACAGCTTGGTCTGTGCACAATACTCTCTATTATAAATACCCATTGTAGCATGATGGTGTTCTTTAGCTAGTTCTATGCAAATAAAGTGTATTTTCTAACTCATCCTCCAAGGGCATGACTTCAATTCGGCATTGAGACCACCTGCGAGGTAGATCATAGATTGCCACATCTTCAAACCTCTTAGCCCTTGACAGCCTCGATGCACCTCTTTGTGAGTGCCTTATCTGTGCAAGGTAGTTTTCTGTGAGCCCACACTACACAAGGTTATAGTTGTGGTATATTGAAGATGAGTAGCTTGCAAGCTATATAGTAGTAGTAAATTCATATTGGAGTTACGCTTCATGTAACATGGAATAGACTTTGAGGAAACTTTTTCCCCAGTAGCTCGGTTTGAAAATGTTCATTTACTCCTTGCACTAGCAGCATTGGAAGACTGGGAGATTAAAGCTCTTGACATCAAAACAGCTTTTCTGTTCAGAGAATTAGATGAAGATGAAGAGCTATATCTGGTACCACCAGAAGGTTTTCTAAAGAAAGGAAAAGAAAACAAAGTTTGTCAACTTCAAAAAGCAATCTATGGCTTGAAACAAGCTGATCAAATGGAACAAAGCACTTCATAAATCTCTGATCAATATGGGATTTAAATGAACTGTTTCTGATCCAGGTGTCTATATCAAATATATTGGCATAGACAAAATCATCATCATTGTATATGTCGATGATGCATTATTTATGGGAAGTAATCTCTCCTTACTTCAGAGACATATTGATGATTTCCTGAAAGTATGGGAATCACGATTCCTCAGTGATGCTACTGAATATCTTGGCATGCAAATTACTAGAGATCAAAATAAACAAACTCTAAGACTAGACCAAATTACCTATGCTGAGAAAGTAATCAAATATTTCCAGCTAGAGAATGCAAAACATGCACAAACACCACTGCCTTCTGGATATAATCCTTGCACAAATGAAGAGGAACCAGATGCAAAACACAGATAGAAATACCAATCCGTGATTGGATCTCTTCTTTATATTATGCTTGGTACCAGACCAGCAGATCTTGCCTATGCTGTAATCAAGATGTGAAGGCAACCTATGACAGTATACACTGTCAGGCACCTCACACTATCACTAAGACTTAGGGGGTTTCAAGTCATTGTTAGAGGGAATCCAACAAGAATAAGACTAGCTTGTTCCCATGGTATGCATTCAATATTTATACTACTGGTACATGTGCACAGACCATGCTATGTCTGTCGATAAGCTATCTATGATTACTATATATATACTAAGTGTTCTCATAAGTGTGGGAGAATTCCCACCGAGGCACTGTAAGGCTATATAAGATAAGGGCATGCATCTAGCATGAGGTGAAGTGGAAGATAAAATCAGGTGACTTATGACTAAGCAGGTCATCTGACTAGTGAGCACTACTGGGTGCTTAAACAATCGGCGCTTATGATGAGCACTTCAGACTTAGAAGAAAGTGAAGAATAAAATAGATGCTTGACTAGGATAAATTATCATGATTCATAACATTACCCCCCTTTTATTGCTGAGATTCCAGATCAGCCACTAGTTGGGGAGCCCAAGGTAGAATTTATCAATGGTTGAAAGAGACTGTCGAAAACTTCATGAGCCATTTTCAGCTTTGTAGAAGCCAAAGGGTGTTTCTCATGGAACAATTTACTTGTGTCTTGTGCATTTTTGAGTGAGGAGGCTGGCTCTCAAGTTCAATCAGATTCTTCAAACCCTTTCCAGTGAATAAGATATTGGAATCCTCGACCAATCAGGTGGCTATCCATGATGTAGTCTACTTTGAATTCCTCTGAACCTTCATTGTCGATGAGTAGACGTCCAGGTCGCGAGACAGGCTGGCCATCAAGAGGTTTGATATATAATTTAACCCTAGAAACATTAACAGTTGCTTGTGCTCAACTTTCTTTTGGAAGGAGTAGTTTCACTGCATTGTTTTCAAGTACCTCTAGGATATGATAGGGTCCAATCCATCATGGCTTGAGTTTGGCCACAGAATGAGTTTGGTGGAGTTCCAGATGTTCTGATGAGAGCCAGACTAGTGTTTTAAAGTCTGGTTCGGTCCGGTTTTTTGACCTTCCCCCAAGGCAACCGGACCGAAACCGGTCCTAGGACATTCCAAATTGATGCCAGACCGGACTGAGACCGATGGCAACCAGTCCAGAATGGTTGCGCAAAAGTTGCAGACCGGTTATGACCGGTTTTCGGACAAACCGGTCTCGCGCTCTCTGGTGTGTGACTTCTGCGCTTAGTAGTGGCTGTATCAGAGTTCGTATAGACTCGTGGCTTTCATTTGAACTAATTTCTACGTTACTCGGATATGATCCGGCAGAGCTATGACCGTTTTTGAGTGACACATCAAATCTTGACTTGATCTATGATCAATAACCACTTTGATGTTGATATCATGATATAACCTTGCACAAATCTCAAAAATGTTCAAAAAATGTCCAAAAAATATGGAAAAATCACCAAAAATCACTAGTTATAGGTACATAAATAGGGGGTGGCTGTACACCGGTTGCAACTGAAACCTACTATGGATTCCGGGCTTTTGCTCCATATTTTTATTATGTAAATCAGTTCAGGGGTCGTCGAGATATCACCATGTTAAAAGTGCATGTCATTTCTCGAGATTAACTACTTAGAAACCCATTTCGGAGAATATATTACCGTGTGAATCACGCTTCGCGGCGGCTGTACCGAGTCTAGCCGATACTCCTGGCCTCCAGCTCCGCCAAGAATTATGTAATTCTGTTCACACGCGGTCGAGATATGCCCAATTCCGAGTAATCACTCATTTTGAAGAAGGTATTTTGTAAAATTAGCATAACTCGCTCGGAAAAAATCGTAAAATTATGGCAAAATCGGGGTAATTCGGTTAATATCCTATCTCATAGGGGCTAACACCGCTTAGTGGTTAGGACCAGTTACGACCGGTTTGTATCGGTTTTTCGAAAATCTCGAAATCAAAAAGACCGAACCGTAACCGGAAAAAGACCGGACTGGACCAGACAATCGGTTCCGGTCTTTTGTGGTCCAGTTCCGGTTTTTCATCGGTCTTAGGACCGGACCTTTAAACACTAAGCCAGACCATATCTCTGATTTTATAAACTGGTGCTTCTGACTAGTGTTTATCTTCCTGAGATTTCATTTGCTCGCAAGTGTTTTCCAAAGCAGACTTGGATTTAGCAAGATTAGCTTTCATTAAGTCAGTAAATTCTTGAGCTCCCAGAGCTTTAATATAGGCTAGTTCAAATCCTAGGTGAGGTTCAAACATTTTTGTTAACATGAACAGGGCAAAACCAGTTGCTGAGGATTGAGTATTATTAAAGTTAAACTGGGCAATGGCAAGCCATTCAGCCCATTTCTCTTGCTTTTCTGACGTAAAGAGGCGAAGATACTGTTGTACTTCTCTATTGACTCTTTCTGTTTGTCCATCCATTTGTGGGTGATATGTGGTAGACATTTTCTTTTCAATACCAAGAAGTTTGTACAAATCTGTCATCATTTGTGATGAGAAATGTGGACCTCGATCGGTTACCATAGAATCTGGAAGTCTGTCATGCTTCCATACATAGTCTCTATACAGCTCTGCTGTACCCATTGAGGTAACTGTTTTTGTTATAGGAATGAGGGCTACTTCTTTAGAGAAGTGATCTACTATGACAAATATGCTATCAAAGCCATGTGACTCTGGGAATCCTGTCATAAAGTCTGCACAGATTTCCTTCCATGGTCCACTAGGGACTGTTAATGGTTTACTTTGGCCTGCCGGGGCCCTATTGATTGGCTTCATTCACACACAGCACTCACATGACTTGCAATACTCAGTTACTTGGGAGCAGATTCTGGGCCATTGGTAATAATATGAGATTAACTTGAGCATTTTGTCAGAACCTTTGTGTTCTGCCAAGGAAGAGTCATGATACTGGGTGATCATGGCTTGTCAATATTCTGAAGGAACCCAGATTTTGTTGTTGTATAAATATAGGTTGTTCTTTAAGATGCAACCATCTGGATTGGTTACCATGTTGTGATGTTTTTTTATTGTTTCAATGAGAGAGCTATCTGTTGTGTACCTGATTCATGACTCAGGAATGAATGTCATCTCTTTGTTATCATTTTCTATGCCATGCATGTGATCTTCTCTTCTTGATAAGGCATCTGCCTTTCCCATAGATGTACCCAGTTTATTGATAAGCAGGTAGTCAAACCTAGATAAATAAAGGGCCCATCAAGCTTGCCGACGACTCAGATCTTGAAATTTCATAAAGTATTGCAGATTCTTGTGATCCATCCAGATTTCAAATTGGTGTCTAGCACCTTCGAGATAATGATGCCATTGTTCAAGAGCGAGAATTATGGCTAGCATTTCTTTATCTGCTATGGGATAGTTTCTCTGCTCTGGTGACATCAAGTGAGACATGTAGGCCACTAGGTGCCATTTGTCTTGTATGAGAGTGGAGAGCACAGCTCCCATGGCGAAGTCTGAGGCATCACATTCTATCCAATATGGCATGAGATCATTGGGATAATGGAGCACCGGTGCTTCTGTAAACTTCTTCTTAAGCATGTCAAATGCTGCTTGTTGATCTTTTCCCCAGATCCAGGGTTGATCTTTCTTTGTTAGGTCATGCAATGGCCTCACAATTAAACTATATTCAGAGATGAACCTTCAATAATAATTGGCTGATCCTAGGAAGCTTTGAACTCCTTTTACATTCGAAGGGGATTTCCATTTGGTTATTCCCATTAATTTACTGGGATCCATCGAGATTCCCATTTCATTGATGATCATGCCTAGCATGTCCACTGTTTTTACGCCAAAGAAGCATTTCTCTGGTTTCACAAATAGATCATTCTTGCGAAGCCTTTCTAGGACTTGGCAAACAAGTTTTTGGTGATGAGCCATGTCATCATTTTTGGAGAATATTAAGGGATCATCAACATAGATTATAACTACGTCATCCATGTTGGCAAAGATTTCATTCATCATTTGCTGGAATGTAGCCGGGAAATTACACATCCTGAAATACATAACTAACAGTTTGAAACCGCCTAGATGACAGACAAAGGCTCCTTTCCATTCATCTCCTTCTTTGATTCTCATGTTGTTGTAACCCCAATGGAGGTCCATCTTGGTGAATATTTTTGACCCTTTTAGTTTATCAACAATCTGTGAAATGAGAGGAAGAGGGTAATTATTTTTAATGGTTCCCTCATTCAGATATTGGTAATCTGTAACCATTCTCTTTTTTCCATCCTTTTTTGGAATAAAGAACATGGAAGAGGTTTGTGGTGATTTGGAAGGTTGAATATATCCTTTGCTCATTTGATCTTTGACAAAGGCTGCCACTTCTTCTTGCTCTGTGACGCTCATGGGTATGACTCGTCCTTTCTTAGGTACAAAGTCTTCTTTGAGATCTACTGCGTGATCCCATGGTTTGCATTCAGGCATTCTCTCATTGTCCTTTTTTGAGAATACATCAAGGTAGTCATGATATGCTTTAGGTACTAGCTTGAATGATTCTTCTGGTTCATCAACAGCATGTTTCTTTCCATTTTGAAGCTCATAGATTCATGCCATGTGTTCCAGTTCCTGGACTTCTATTCGAGATAAATATGAAGCATTCAACACTTTACATGACGTGGGACAACAGTTAAGTGTGACTGTGCCATTAATCCAATCTATTTGTGGGTTGTGGTTCCACAGCCATGTGTATCCAATGATAACTTGGTTCCTGCCCAAGTTGATAACATCTGCTTTTACTTTTTCATGATGTCCCTGATAATCAATTATTATGTCTGCAGTATATGCAATTCCTCTGGCAGCGTTTAGAGTGCCATCTACATTGTATACTGGTACAATAAGATCTAGAGGTTGTAGTGCTAGGCAGTTTGCCTTAGCCCATTCTGCATCTATAAATATGCCATTGGCACCACTATCTAACAGAGCCTCTACAGCAATGTTTTTGGTTTTTGTAATTCTATGTGTTTTTAGGAGGAGTTCACAAAGTGGCTTGAGTGTGCACACTTTTTGCTCAGTTGAGCTCTGAGACGGAACTTTTTCTTTTTCTGTAAAAATGGAATTAAGCCTCCCTTCCCAGGGAGCACGCTCTTTCAAGAATGCCATATTGGTTGATTCATCTGGTAGGCTACCACATGACAATCAGTCCCTGCCAACCCCCACAGTGTTACAGATCTTGATCATTTATCCTAGTCAAGCATCTATTTTATTCTTCACTTTCTTCTAAGTCCGAAGCGCTCACCATAAGTGCCGATTGTTTAAAGTGCCCAGTAGCGCTCAGCAGTCACATGACCTGCTTAGTCAGCCATCACCTGACCTTATATTCTCTTTCACCTCATGCCAGACGTATGCCCTTATCTTACAGTGCCTCAGTGGGAATGTTCCCACACTCATAAGAACACTTAGTATATATATAGTAAACGTAGATCATCAGACACAGCATGGTCTGTGCGCATGTATCAGTAGTATATATAGTGAATGCATATGATGGGAACAAGCCAGTCTTGTTCTTGTTGGATTCCCTCTAGCAAGTGCATACATCCCCCTGGGTCTTAGTGATAGTGTGAGGTGCCTAGTGCTATAGGTCACCTTCATTAGAACAAGACTACTTTTCCACTACCCACCTCACCCGCGACCGGTTCACATCGCACAACTACATTTCTACATCGCTGTGTATACTCAGATCCCAGAGTTAAGGGAAACCCCTTGAAACCTAGAGGCTAAATGGAACCCCTTGACCAGGTTATCATCTCAAGAAAAGCACTCGATCCCCACGCTTGCATATATGGTCGTCCACCATAGCTCTTACAAGCCTTGACGATACGTTATCTTACTGCGGATGACTCATATCTTTGTCATCCTTATTCCTTAACGTTCCATGATGTTCTATCATCATTCCCTACTATAGGAGATACGTACATAGATACAAACATGTTCTGTATGTATATAAACCTGGTGGTTTAGCCCCAGGTAAATAACGAAGTCTTTCCTTCGCTCTTCCATCTCAGTCCATCCTTGACTAGCTCGAGTTACACTCTCGCTACTCTTTATCTTGTTCAACTACCTTCGGTTTATACAGTGAGTATCTCCCACTGTTGTCTTCGCTCCCCACCTTCGGCTACTGCACTCTACATCGAGACTTGCTATCTCGATAATGGCCACACCCAGGTTCGGGAGGTGATCTTTGCAGTTGTTGGTGTGCCTGAATGAATGCGTCGGAGGTGTAAAGCTCTCCATATACTCGCATGTCATGCTCTTTGTGCGGTGGATGCCAATGAAGCTTGTATGGCTCATAGTGGAATTGAGATGAGTATGAGGGGTTGGATATTCTTTCGCGAATAGTTGATGTTAACGAGCGGTAGTAAAAGTCGTTGATGTGATAGATTTGGGGCCCAGGTTCCTGGCAATGACTGTGGAAAGGGATGGCAATTGGTACTGCAGTGCGCCTCCATCCATCATCTTCGTCTAACCAGTTACCTGTGTCCGAGTCCAGTTGGTTGTCAAACTGGTTTTGACCCAAAGCCTTGTCCACGGCCTGCCAATTAGTCTTACCAACCTCCTCTGGACGGAAACCTTGCCTGCCAACAATATCAAGGAGCTCCGAGTCACGGAAGCTCTTTTTGGACTTCTGTGCCCCTTGGTTCCAATACCAGTCTCCTAGCCACATGGAGTCCTCATTTGGGTACGGATAGAAAGGACTTTCTGAGTTTGACATCTGTCATTGCTTTACTCGTACGTCCACGCACTCATTGTCGATCAAGAATGGATCCTCGGGATCATGGGATGGAATCGACTCTGTTTGGTAGACTCGGTACAGGCCGAACTTATTCTTCTGCGTTCTAAAAACGCGGCAAATCGATGAAGAAATTGAATTGACCAAAACATTCTTTACGGAGGTCGAAGGAGGGCTAGAACCTAGAGCAGGCGCCAGTGCAGAGATGGAAGTAGGCGTGGACATAGACGCATGCTGTGCAGTACACGTGGATCCCGGAGGCAGGGGCATCAAAGGCTCTGGCAACGTGTCTCTGAAACGAAGGGGTAGACGTCAGTTGAGCCGACGAGGGCGACGTTGCGCCAGGGACATTCCACCATCATCTTCGATGCCCGTAGACGCAGGCTGTGGCAGGTCCTATGTGATATGTCCATACTGATCAGTGATTGGTATGTTTGTTGAGTGCGAAAAACCTACCTGACTGACGGCAGTATCTACGCCTTCTCTGTTCAATCCCAAATCCGACGAGACCATGACAGGGAGCCCAACATTTGGGTCATCCGCTACCGAAGAGTCAGCTCTAGATTCGGAAGTATGAGTGCAAGCCTTTTTTCTCTGGTAAAGTTCCTTTGCCTTGGTTAGCACACTCGAAAGGCACTTTTTCCCCATCTGACAGTTTTTCTCATGCCTCTTGAAGGCACCTGGGTCGTAGAAGGAACGAAGGCAAACGCAAACCTGGAGCAAGGGGTTTGACTCAGACATGTCATCCTATGATAGTAGTGCAGGAACGAGAGTCAGAATACTATTAGCCCTTCTGGACGTGTGAACGTGAGATTTCTGTCGTCGGAGCCCTTGGTCGTGTCACCGATACGCGTATTAGCGGTGCAATGTTTTCGATCCCTTAAAATCTTGAGCAGTCCCAGAGTCTAAGTCTACCAGTGCACCAAAATGAAGTGAATTGTAATCACTCAACTTGTCCGAGGCCCTTGGTGCGAGATGCAAAATTCGAACAAATCTAGAAGCCATGACGATTATCATCGCCTACAGGTACAGATACATTGTAGTAATACTGGTTCGATAAATAGCAAGTAAAAAGTCAGAGGGGGTCTTCGGTACAGCTCCTACATCAGAACGGACCGAATACGTACAAAAGCCATACCTCACGGGCGGCAGAATAGTTAGAAAGAGAAGTCGGTCCATCAAAAAAGACATTGTGGAACAGAAGTACAATATCTTCGAAGTGCATCGTGCTTCATAAAGGACATGTCTGAATATGGTCCGTGAGGATATAAGACTGGAACAGGTTCTCACCTCACGAGCTAAATGGCCAATGTGACTCCAATCATGACGTGGATGTATCAAAACGAACGCTAGAGATAGCGTCGAAATAGCCACCAAGTGCTGTTTTGGGCTTGTCCGTAACGTAGTTGGCGTCATGAATACGTTCCAGCTGCGCTGGACCGAGTGCTTCAAGGAGCGTCGCTTCAAATTCCTCACATGCTACCTGGGCTGTAGCCAACGAAAGCACCGCATGTTTCTTGGTAGAGAGCGCGTTGATGTACTCTGTGACTACCTCCTGGATCGGCTTCCGTTGCGGTAAATTCGCAGGACCCTCCTACCTTCTCTGTCAGTATTGAATATTCTACTATGTAGAGAAAAATCGGACCATATGGCGAGCTCTCTTCAGCAGTTGAGCTACATATTCTTTCCGTCTCAGTTCCAAGCCAGCATCATCTTGCTTTGCTTCAAAAGATCCTGCAGCATCCTTGGTGACGCGAGATGTAATTAGCAGGTCCCCGCAAGCGCTATCACCAGGGATAGGTTGGTAATGCATCGGTATCTTGTGGATGAGTTGGTGACTCTGGACGGGAGAGGGGACTGGGAGGGGTGGGGTTGCGACTTGGATCATGATATCCCTTGCAAGAGGTGTGGGAACTGGCTTGGAACTTCAGATTCCTACTTGAGGGCCTTGAGCCTTTCAAGTTCTTGTGATGCTCCGGCGATGGGGCGTGGGTAAACCATCTATACTGATTTGTGTCCAACTTGATGAATGGCCGAACTTCGGCAGAAACCTACCCAGCTTACTTATTGGTCGTTGGGCTGTGAAATCAATTTCGACTATTCAGACTCTGACTTCAACACTTTCCTTCTCTGTACTGTTTCTCAAACGAGGGTGCGGCATTGCCGTATCAAACCTTGTTGTTATCAAAGCCGAAAAATACATAGATGAAAACACAAAACACAAAATACAATGGAGCAAAGGCACGACCATAATTGCACAAATCAAACATCAATTATGATTTGAATATCACGTTGCCTGGAAGGTCCTTCGACTCCATGCTGTGCATTGGTGACAACAGGTTCAATATGAAGCGGAGGACCCAAGAATAAAGTGAGGAACACGTATGCTAACCAAAATCCCACAGGATGACACATCCACAACCAATTCCCCACTGCGATATTACCGCCGATGCACCGATAGTTGACCAAGACCGCATGCGTTGGCGTAAACATAGCAAACAGCTCGAGTTCGCAGGATGGATCACAAAAATTGTTCTGGATCCAAAAGAAACGCGTTACATAAACGGATGTCCCTGCAGTAGGCCCATCCGTACACGGCCGCTTGGTTGTCACTATCGAAGAGTAACGTAACAATGCGGAGGCCGGGCCAGCATCAGCCGGAGAGGTGCATATACTTGTCCACGATGAGCATTAGGTCGGATACACCCGGAGTGGCGCGGAGGTGCACATCCATGTCGGGTCCGAATTTGCATGGGATGTAGCGAAGGCAAGCGAACGACTGGAAGGTGTGTGGTCATATCCGCAATGCACTTGTGGATGGCCACAAGCGAGTGGGATTTTATGTCTTCCAAGAGAAACGTGTCGAAGTTGGGTGCGAAGATGAGATCAAAGAGACAAGGTTCATGAGGAGCAGCCTAGGGAGGTGGACCAGGGATATGGATGCTTGGGCGACGCGGTCCACAAATTCCTGAAGGTGGTGTTTTCTCAGAGAAGGGCACGCAGACAATACCTGATGGAACCCGCTCTGTGACATCGGAAACTGGGGCCAAAGTAGACTAAGAACGAGAACAGCTTCGCGCTTGGATTAGGGAGAATAAAGGTGATGTTGTCCACATGGACGTCCATGAGCAATGGTGCGCCTCCCAAGAATATGTTCGTGGCCCGTACGTGATAATGGTGTCCTGTGCCACTTCAGCAAAGGTGCAGCCTCATTGTGGAAAGCGAGTAATACCGCGAGTGTCTACCATGAGACCATGTCTAGAATCAAAATTTGAAAATGGCTGGCATGCCAGTGTGGCCCATCAGCACAATCGTCAGGATACGTTCTAGATTCAAGCACTTGGTGTATGGACCCGAATACACCTGAAGACTTCCCTCCGATGGTTTGAGGTATTCAATAATCAGTTCCTCTTGTGCTCGAATGGGAAATGTATGGACGATCAGAGACTAGGTATAGCGAGTGCCACAGCGCGCTACTGGCTACAAACGTGAGAAAAACGGACTTCGACGGGGAGTTGACGGAGCAAACTGAGTACCGTGACACTGGTCCATTGGGGATTCATGTGACGACATTCTTCAGATACATGACAACTTGAAGGATATCGTAGCTTTGGCATTTCGAATGCGCGTGCTTGGAGATTCTACATGATCCGAAGTAATTCATCATGCAGAGTGAAGCTTGGAGCCCACTGATTTGGCTGGTGATGTGCTCTAGAGACGTATCGGGTGCTATTCGGGTTCCATCAGCAAAGTACTGGTTTTTGCACAGACAGTACAGATGGTACAGA
>JBBPLL010000596.1:0-17633 GCA_038089755.1 Leccinellum rugosiceps | reverse complement strand
AACTTTGCTTTTTGTATATGTATGTTTTATTTCATGATTTTATATGGAAATTCATTCTTGCCTTTAGTTTCAGCATACTATACTATGTAGCTCTTGAGTCTTGAATTAGACACCTTGCTTCCTTTATGCTATTCAGAAATTTAGATTCCATTCATAGTCTCTACTTGATTGAGATTGCTCAGATATATCACTTACATTAGATGCAGCTGTTAATGACAATGGTGTTGAGATTCGTATATTCGGTTTTATTCATTATACGATATCTCGTGGTGTGACAAGTCGTCACTACTACTGACACTTGGACGTGACACAATACTCATGTGATCACTCACGTGTCTTATCTATTATCTTCTTATCTTTCTATCGCTTATCGTATTACTCATCACATGGATAAGCACTTACGTCTCACTGGACGATAAGTTATCTTACTGCAGATGACTCATATCTTTGTCATCCTGCTTCTTACATATTCCATGATGTTCTATCATCATTCCCTATTATAGGAGATACATACATAGATACAAACATATCTGTACCATATATAAACCTGGTGGTTTATCCCCAGATAATAACGAAGTCTTTCCTTCGCTCTTCCATCTCTCAGTCCATCTTAAAAAGCTAGCTCGAGTTTCACTCTCGCTATCTACCTCTTGTTCAACACTACCTTCGGTTATACAGTGAGTATCTCCCACTGTCGTCTTAGCTCCCATCCTTTGGCTACTGCGCTCTACATCGAGACTTGCTATCTCGATAAATGGCAATATAGTCACTATTTCTCATATATGTACTAACTCTTCAAGTTGATTCTGGTCTGGAAGATTCCCATGTTTCATTTCATTGATTGCAACTTAAATGGCTATCAACATGTCTCAAAACTAAACTCTTAATCACTAGCCTGAGGGTTGCCTGTTACAATTCATTGTGACACCCCTATCTTTTTCCCTTTTCCTCTGCATCTCCCTGACCCTGGCACCATCACACACCGGTAGCCTCAAGGCTTCTCTCTTTCTTCTTGCTTAATAATACTTCCCCACATGTACTCTCTTCCTTGCACTCTAGGTTCCCCAGCACCCCCAGTTTCCCATCTCACTTCCCTTGTCTCTTCATACCTCCGAGTCTATATCTTCACCTCTCCAGTCCCCTGGCCTGCACTCCGGTCTTCTGCCAGTGGTCTCTGTTCCTCCACTTACCTGGTCTCCTGGCACCCCTGGTTTCCCAGCCTCACTTTCTTATCTCAGTCCCCTTGTCATCACTCCTCGGTCTCCCAGTACTTCCAGTTTCCTGATCTCAGTTCTCTTATTGGCTCTCCTTGGTCTCCCAACTTCTATCTCATTGCCTCCGTTATTGCTTATTGATACCTATGTCATCTGCAGCTTCGTGACTCATACTTCTCACTGTGAATTAACTCATTCTTTGCTTCTCCCAAGTTCCTGAATGATCTCTCATGTTCTCCTCTGAGGCCATCAGGAAATTGGTGATGGTTTGCTCAACTATTAGCTAAATTTATCTTATGAGTAAACAGTAGAAGCATCTATCATTATGATATGCACACTGATCAACCTTTTTAACTACTGATAGAGATGTTGAATGTTTATCAATATGTACCCTATAGTTAATTGTGAAAATAGTCAAAACATTGATATAGTAGCTCAGATTCATTATCATTGTCTCATTTGATAATGAACATGAACATGCTGGACAATGTGGCTCATATCCTTCTGTCTTACTTTCTATTATAGTCCATCATATCCAGGCATCTGTGCTCATTATTTTCATGTTTATGGAGTTGTTCATAAGTCTAATGCTTGCCAATATGTTGCGCACATACCTTTCTGAACTTTATTGTAATCCTTCACATTAATGGGCAACTCTGCTCACAAATACCATGCTTAGCATGTGTATAGATTTTGATAACAAGTGTAATAGCAGTAATACTGATGTTGTATGACTCATATCTATATCTTGTCCTCATATTTTATCTCTTCATAATACAGACAAATTCTATCACAACCATCATATGTACAAACTTGTTCATTTTCCCAGTATCAACTTGTTACGACTCGCTAGACCCTGTCTCCTTTTCCTCTTCTTTCTCTCCTCTCTTGCCTTCGACCACGCTCTCCTCTTGTTCCTCATTCGTAGATTGTATTACCAATGACCCGCAGCTTCTAACCCCATCCATACTGCAGATCACCTACTTTCCGCCCTGCCCCGTTGATCCTAGAACTTCCTCTCTGTTCCCTTCCATCTTCCTTTGATCCTACTTGTATCTATAGGTCCCATGGTTCTGTTCTGTTCCTACCCATGGCTGACGCATCCTTCTTCCACGTCGTTCCACGACGTTCCATCTGCCTTACTCTCATAGTACTTAAGGAGCGCAACCTCCTCTTGTATTCCCTAAGCTAGAGCTACTTCAATATACCTCGCTCTTAGCCCAACCCTCAGTCTCTGGGCGTGCGCCTACCACTTCGTCCTTAGAACAGCTCGCAAGTAGCTGCCCTTCGTCCTCAGACCCATCGTCCCCTCGAACCTCTGTGATCCTTCGAGGTCCCTTCGTCCCAAGCACTCAGCCCCCTTGATCCCTGCGATCCTCAAGGGTTCCCTCGCACCTTAGCCTTCGACTCCTCGTCCCCTGAGCAGGTCCTCGAAGTCTACGGCCGACCCTACCCGGGCCAGTCGTAACACAACTGGTATCTGCCATATCCACCTTTCTTACATCACATTGTAATGTTTGCATGAAAGGCAGCTCTGCTCACAGATACCATGGTCAGAAGATTGCTCATGTGTCTAATTGTGATGGACATGGACCATATCTGTGATCCTGACATTGTATTTTGATACTTCACACATAGACATATTTGCTCATTATTGCTATGAGTGCTGTTGCTGCTTGCCTAGGGATGATTTGAACCCTACACCTAACCCCAAATTGTGTCAATAGGGTTCCCAATATAGATATTAAGCTCCTATTTATGGTTATTTTTTATCTAATCTATATCTATTGTTAAGTGAGTATGATCTTGGCAGGTTGGTCATTCCCCACCTAAATTAAATATCTGACTCACTCACATTGAAGTTTAACAGCTTGGCCTAAACTTCAAGTGCCCAAAATTCAAAGTTCCCATCAGCAAGCCCTCTGATGGCCATTTCCTGTGCACAAAGGCAATCACCTCTTGCCAAGGTCAGCCCTCACAAATGACCAACCTGCCACTGGCAAGATCATACTCACTCAATGTACCATTTTGATCAGAAGTTCCTCATGCATATATGGGCATCCAGGATGCCCGTGCATGTGCTGGTGCTGTTGGCTAATATAATATGCATGGGATTCCAAGCATGACTTGTCTCATGCACATACGGGAGTCCTGGACTCCTGTGTTGTGCCAAGTGTGTGTTCACTATATTAGCTAACAGCACCAGTGCATGCACGGGCGTCCTAATATGCATGGGATTCCAAGCATGACTTGTCTCATGCACATACAGGAGTCCAGGACTCCCGTGTTGTGCCAAGTGTGTGTTCACTGTATTAGCCAACAGCACCAGCACATGCACGGGCGTCCTGGACGCCCACATGTGCATGAGGAACTTCAGGGAACATCCAACACACACTTGGCATAACATGGGAGTCCTGGACTCCCATATGTGCATGAGACAAGTCATGCTTGGAATCTCATGCATATTATATTAGCCAACAGCACCAGTGCATGCACGGGCATCCTGGACGCCCATATGTGCATGAGGAACTTTAGGGAACACTGGGACAACAGGATTTGCTAACTAGTCTTTTGTTACACTGCCACTCTCCAACACACACTTGGCACAACATGGGAGTCCTGGACTCCCGTATGTGCATGAGACAAGTCATGCTCGGAATCCCATACACATTATATTAGCCAACAGCACCAGTGCATGCACGGGCGTCCTGGACACCCAGATTGTCTCACATGGGAGCACTTGGACAACAGCACCAAATATTTTCAACAACACCTTCAAAATAACATATAACTCGGAATGGGCAATATCATGGCCAAACATGGAGGGAATTACATAATTCTTGATGGATATGAATGCCAAGTGTCTTGGCTAGAGATGGTACAGCCACCGCTAAGCTCCGTTCCCACGCCATCTTGTACCCCAAAATGGACTTTCCAACTGAATATTCTCGAAAATGACATGCAGTTTGAAAATAATCATATCTTAATGTTCCCTCACCCGATTTACATTTAAAAAATATAGGCAGAAATCCGGGAATCGATAGTATTTTTCTCTCCCCTAAGGTTGTAAGAACTGGGATGGACCTGGACCTCAGAACATCAGAAGTCCAGAACTCTCATGTATGCACTGGCGCCAATAGCACCAAGCACTTACATTGGAGTTGGGGACTGCTGCACATACATGGGCATCCTGGATGCCCATATTATGTGCATGAGACACTTGATATCACACATGAGACCACTGGGGCAACATTACCAAGTGAACATATGTCAGTTCAGCACTCCTTTGCATGCATGGGTGTCCTGGATGCTCATATATATATATATGAGACACATATTGTCATGCCTGAGACTTCCATGAATGCATTGCCCATAGAGTCATGCAACACTAAGTGCATGGTCTCACAGATATTAAATTTAACCATTTTTATGGTATATGATTCATTAGTCAAAAAAACCTGTAGAACCAATCTGATACTATGTACTAATGTTCAGAGAGGTAATGGAGGTAATGAAGCTCTTAGTGGCCTGCTTCTTCTTCTTCTTCTTCTTCTTCCTCATGTGAATCCTCGACTCTTGGAGGAAGGCGAATTGCAGGTTGTTGTCGCAGGCGCCTTACCGCAGTAGGATTAATGGCAACCTTTGGTTCCTGCTTATCACCATTTATAGGAAGATAGAACCATTTTCTTCCGTTGGTTTTTCTTGTACATCACATGCGATCACTTTCTGTATGAGGAATCCAAGCTAGAGAATTGAACTTGACTCACAATTCAGCCCGGACCAGATCCAAGCGGTGCAGTGAGAGCTGACGAACGAGTGAGATGTATGTCTGATAATAAGTTGCTCTGCCAAAGGTCTGCCTGGCATGTGGAGGAATGGTTGCAGGGAAGAAGCGATCAAAATGCTTGCTCCAGTCTGCATTGGTGGCGAATGTGTACTGTACTGAAACGAATGGAAAGTTGAGGTGAATGTATAGATCTTCGACCACAAGTTCCTCTCGTAAATCACTTGGGATATTTGTCCACGCGCCTTCTTGACGATCTCTTTTGTTTGGGGATTCTTGAAGAATATCATAGTACATCTGTTCCAAGATTTCTTGAACTTGCTGCTTCAAAGAAATTTCTGGGGCATCATTGTTGATATTTGCAATGTCAAGACAACGATTGCCACCACCATTTTGATGAAAGTAATCAACATCAGGACCTTGAGGACGTCGAACATCAGGAACAGGTAACCCATCTAATCGATTCCCAATCTGAGGTAAAGCACGATCATGAGGGCGAATGTTCTGGACATCAAGAGTTGGATGGGTAGTTCGGTTGGAGGTACGCTCTAAATTGATGGGACGTCGGCCAGTCTGAAGTTCTCCAGCACCTAGCAAACGCCGCAGTTGATTGATCGTCCCCTGGTCATAGGCTTGAAGGATTTTTTCCAAAGAGAACTGTTTTGCCCATGGAATCCAAAAGCCACGTGTGATGTTGTCTGGAACAATGTCACATATAAAATAGAGACCAGCTTCATACATCAGAGGACTGGTCACTGCATCGGGATCTTCAGCATCGTCATTCTCATCAAATAACACTTCAGCACAAGCCTGCTTTGCAAGGCCAAGAGTTTGGTGCATTGGAGTGCGATGTGCACCATTGAGAATCCAAATGACCATTGCTCCTAGAGCTAGTGAGTTTTCAGAAATTTGATCTTGAACCGTAGTGGCATGAAGGTTCTCAATGACTATGAAAACTCCTCCAAGACGAAGCCACTTGAAGTACCTGAAAACGAGATTATATATCATCAAATGGAATGGAATGTTATTAATCACATACCACCATTGACGAGCAGGGATTTGAACCATTGTTTCATTGATGAGTTCAATGGGGAAATCTGTCAAGATGTCGTTTGCGTCTGACAGGGGAACTCGGACTTCAAAACGTGCACAACCCTCTTGTGGTTTGACATCTGGCTGGTCTTCATCGTCACCTGTGCAAGTAAAAAGGATTCCACTTTGCTCATCAAGATCATCGATGAGTTTAGCGCATGCTTGTTTGGACAACAATTCCATGGCTTTTCGAGGCCAAAAGATGCCCTCATGCAGTTGATAGGATACACACTTTTCAGTGGTATAGGCTTGAACATAGGATACAGATTCGACATTTTGATTAGGTGTCCATCGAAAGCCAGCAATGTCCTTGAGATGCATTTGATTGTCCATATAGTAAGTCTTGCTGCGATTGAATGTTCGCTCAAGATTTGGAACATTAGGCAAGAGATGTTGAATCAAGGCCATATGACCAGTAGAACGCCAAGTGACTACCTTGCCCACACATCCAAACTCCAAACCCACATCCACCAACCATTGGTTTTCTTGAATAGATGGCATGTGAAGCACCCGAGTGAGATCATCTAGTGCATTGACGCATTCATAGAGAAGATCCGCTGCATCAACAAGC
Source organism: Leccinellum rugosiceps (assembly GCA_038089755.1). NCBI lineage: Eukaryota > Fungi > Basidiomycota > Agaricomycetes > Boletales > Boletaceae > Leccinellum > Leccinellum rugosiceps. The sequence continues at coordinate 10,972 of JBBPLL010000596.1, read as the reverse complement.
TGATCCTCAGTTGCAAGGTTGTGCATGGTTGCACCTTTCCAGCCACGAAGTTCATGTCCAAAGTAGGCATCTCGGAAGTAAGGTCGAAGGGGCTCAATAGTCTGAAGGTATGATGCAGCAAATTCAGGGAGAATATGAGCAGGGATATCTAAACTGCCCAGGTGGAGACGGCCAGCATGATCACAACTGGTTTTCAATGCCACTTGATAGCTAGGAGGCCAATGAGTAGCCTGATTTGGCATGAGCTCTTGTATGATAGGATGAAGACAGTGGTTATAAATGATCTCGATGTCGGCCAAAGGGATCTTGTTGGAATCAAACAGATGATACATTCGAGGAAAGAAAACCCGAATGCAGGATCGATTGGCAACCTTGCCGAAAGGCATATTGGGAATCTTATGCATGGGAACATTCATTGGATGATTCTAGAAATGATGTCAATAGCAGATAGAAGATGGAGATGAATTGTCATACCTCATTGTCCAAGGCAATAGCAGTGACATGACTATTTGTAGTCAAAGTGTCTCGGAAAGAGGGAGCTGGCCAAATTGTGACGGCAACACTATATGGAAGTGTTTTTGTAGTTCCAATCAGAGAATCAAAGTCTCTAGTTGCAGTGATCCGACGTATGTCAGGTAGACCCTGGCCAACATTCAGAGTAATGTTGTGTTGATTATTGATGTCCAAGCCACGACGACCAGCAAGGATAAACTTGAGAAATGTAATTTTGTCTTCGATACTTCCATCTGCAATAGCATTATAGTATTGTAGTCCCTCATTGACAAACTCAAGCAGTGTCAACTGCATTGGATTATGCTCTCGATCATCAGGATAAGGACACATAGCCATGGTATATGACAGAGGATGATGATGGTATTGAAGAGTTGTTGTCTGAGCAATGGGGGGAAAGACAAAGAAAATCATGAGATTGATTCAAGGGTATATATACTACATAGGCTGACAGGGTTCAACATGACCCTGGAAAAAAATCCTGCAGGGTCAGAATAATTTACAGGGTCACTATATGGTTATTATAGGGTCATGTTAATGCAATTACTACTTAGAGCGTAGCTTTTGCAAATATGCTAAGTTACAAATTAAATTGTGCTTTTTATTGTTTACTTGCAATGAAAGGGTTTCCAAAAATTGTCGAAGACTCAGATTCATCTGATTGTTCTATTATTTTTAACTGGTTAACTGAGCCATATCATTCACTGTCAGGAGGAAAGTCACTTTATACTATATTAGCCACTAAATACACATATGCACTTAGTTCTCACATATATATGGGTGTCCAGGAAGCCCGTGGCAACACTGATGTAGATGTTCACTGCTTGCGTGGAGACTAGGTGCTATTGGTTATTGTATATATGATGTCTTACATACATATGGGCGTCCAGGACGCCCGTGGCAGCACAGATGTAGGTGTGCACTGCTTGCATGGAAACTAGATGCTATTAACTATTGCATATATGATGTCTTACATGCATATGGGCATCCAGGACGCCCGTGGCAGCACAGATGCAGTTATGCACTGCTTGAATGGAAACTAAGTGCTATTGGCTATTGCATATATGATGTCTTACAAGCATACGGGCGTCCAGGACGCCCATGGCAGCACAATGCAGGTGTGCACTGCTTGCATGGAAACTAGATGCTATTAACTATTGCATATATGGTTTATGCACTGCTTGAATGGAAACTAAGTGCTATTGGCTATTGCATATATGATATCTTACATGCATATGGGCGTCCAGGACACCCGTGGCAGCACAGATGCAGTTATGCACTGCTTGAATAGAAACTAAGTGCTATTGGCTATTGCATATATGATGTCTTTCATGCATATGGGCGTCCAGGATGCCCGTGACAGCACAGATGCAGTTGTGCACTGCTTGAACGGAAACTAAGTGCTATTGGCTATTGCATATATGATGTCTTACATACATATGGGCGTCCAGGATGCCTGTGGCATTACAGATGCAGTTGTGCACTGCTTGCATGGAAACTAGATGCTATTAACTATTGCATCTATTATGTTTTACATACATATATGGGCATCCCACATGCCTGTGGCAGCACTGATGTAGTTGGTTACTGTCACAGTTTGCATGGAAACTGTATGCTATTGCTATTGTATATATGAAGTCTCATATCCAGTGAAGATGCGCTTTGACCACTTCAGTTTATTTGTGTCTGTTTATATGAAGATCAGACGACTGACCCGGGTATGGTTGGGCATAGACCAGAAGCATAGTACTGAAGTCGACGAAGGTAACGAGGAGAACTGAGGGACTCTCAATCTGAAGCTCGAGTGGAGGCTTATGGGTACTGAGGGACTGAAGGAATCAAAGGACAAACACTAGACAAGAAAAGAAGTGGTCTAGGAATCTTGGTGGATATATTGAAGTGTCAGACAGGTACTACATGATAGTATCTGGTAGACTAAGATGGTGTTACATAATCGAGGTCTGTGTAATATATACTGAGCAGAAGGGAGCATGGACTAAGATGAAAGAGGTAGCTGAGGAATGGTCCAATGTGAAGGAAATCTAAGAATGGAAGGTGAAAGAACATGAGACAAAGGAGTTGAATGTTTGAGAATGCCAAAGAAAGAAGAAAGAGTAATCTATAGTGATACATCATAGGTGACATAGACATTGGTAAAGGAAATGATAATTGAATATATAGCTTTAACTATATCATAATTATATATCAATAGATAATGCTATGTAATTTCTGGAAGGGTGAAAGCATTGACCATATATTATCAGCATATTGAATTCTATTTGTATTTAACTACTTACCATCGATTTACATAATGCAGTACATTTTTCTGCAAATGACTGGCTAGCCAATGTACCAAATCACCACAAATGACTAGCCAGCTAACATTGGCCAACAGAGTGACCATCTTAGTGAACCACACATTGGCCAAAACAACTATTACTTGGCATGTTACTGGTTAGCCCAGTAGCTAGATCATAGGACTGCATTCAATAATTAATGGATTGGCCAATAACTACAACTCACCATGTTGCTGATCAGCCAATGGACTATGGATGCCTATTCTATACTTGACTAATCAGCCAATAATTGCAAATTGACATGTTGCTGATTAGCCCATTAGCTATGGATGCCTAGATTCTACAGTTGACTAATCAGCCAAAACTGTAACTTGGCATTTTGCCGATTGGCCAACTAGCTAGGTGTGACTGAAATACACAGTTGACCAATTAATAAACAAATAGACTTTGGCATGTCACTGATCAGCCCCTAATGTTAGCTTAGGATACCTAGATCCTGCAGTTGACTGATTGGCTAAAACTGCAACTCAGCATGTTGCTGATTGGCCTATTCTTTATGTATATCTACATCCCATAACTTACTGATCAGCCAATGGGTATCAACAAGCATTTTGCTGATCAGCCCATCAGTTATTTTTCCATACATCGGTAACCCACCAGTCAGCCAATAATCATGCCTTGGCATCTTGCTGAAGGGCCTATTAGCTGATTTCTCGGTATAGTGCAGATCTGCCCAGGAACTATTTCCCTGTAATTCCTGTTGAACAGTAAGCCTATAACTACCATTTGATATATATTTACCATGTGTCCACCAGTCGATGAATTAACATCATTTTTATCATGCCTTGAACATCTTCTTTCAGCAAAGTCATCTTTATTTCGCCAATAGGAAATTATTGAATTGCACCCAATAGATTCATTGATTTTCTATCATTAGCAGTTGGTAGCTGGAACTTCGAAACATCATGAAATTACATCAGTGGGAAATATATTGGACTTACTGATATGTTGCCAATATGCTGCTATATTGGTATCATTACAAGAATAAAATGACATGGCAAAAAATGGGACGGTGAGGAAAAGTGTGTATTCATAGTCGAGGGATTATATGTATGGGTCACTTTGGGTTAGGTGGTATGGCTACTGCAATTCTGGCAAATTAATTATCCACGAAATATCCACTTCGATATTTTATGGATACTGCTATATACCACCGCTACTAGGTTATATTGCACACAAGTAGTTCATTGTTGAATTGTGAACACTTAAACTATAGTACTGATCACCAATCGAGAAATTCTTAATCTACAATGATTTTTTATAGTGTTATTGAATGAAATGAGTCACAGTGAGCATAATTTTATCTTGCTGAAACTCCACTTTAACCATATCACAATTTTGCTGTCAATCTCACTGTCTGTTCACCATCATTTGCTCACTCATCCTCACCTGTCATTTCCTACCATGCAATGGAGATATTATTTCCAGTTTCTCTTTGTCGATGAAGAGTAACTGGAAATAATGTTTCCATCACTGTATTGCCATCTGACCATCAACACATCATCCACTGCTTCTCCCTGTCACCTAACTCACTGACACACATCTATCTCATGCTCAATATCTCCAACTCACAGTTGACATCACGGGTTGCTCACACTCACCATCCCTCATTCTTGACATTGTTATGCCACCTACTAGTACATCCCAGCACCCACTAACAATTGCATTCAATGATGTGATGACAACGACCAGGCAACCAATGATGACATGGCAATGATAGCACTGTGGTGACAACAATGACAATGTAACCAACGATGACATAGCAATGACAGTGACAATGCAACTGACGACAATGCAGCAACAATAGTGCAGTGATGACAATGATGACAACAATGATACCATGGCAACAATAACATGGTGGCAACAACAACAATAACATGATGATGCACAACAACAACAACAACATGATGACATGTGACAATGACAACAATGATGCAACAAGTCATTGTTGCCATCGTTGTCTCTCTCTTCCCTTCTCTGGACAATGCATAATGATGCAACAATGATGACAACATCAATGGCAACACAATTATATGTCGCAGTCACTGTCACTGTCTCCCCCTCCATCTCCCTTTCTCCCCCTCCCTCTGGAGTCATCAGGGGATATGTGAGAGTTTGATATAGTTTTATTTTACCTTATTAAAATAACATTTCTTAGCCATTATATCAGAATGACAACACAGTAGCTCAGCCATTATTTTGCTTCAAGAGTGTATATATACTATTTATCATGAGATCCTATGATTTCACTTAAGATCAAAGCCATCATTTTTCAAGTAGTTGGCTAAGATATCATTTGTATATTCTTGACAACATCCACCAATATAACATTGATTAAACAACATATCTACTAGACTCCTATGTCAATCTTAACCAGAGCTCCACCAGTCTATATAGTATAACATACAGAGACTGATTATAATATTTAGAGTAATTATAGGCTAGATAATCTCATCCAGAGTTATATGATTCTATAAAGCACATCACACTATGATATTTAGATGGATTATAGGTCTAATAATGTTTGCCAGTAGAATATCAATCAAACAATATATCTATATGATTTCTATGTCAATCCCATCCAGAATTGCATCATTCTATAAGGCATATCATAAGGAGACTAGTTATAATATTCAGAGACATTATGTATCTAACAAGATCTGCAAGTATAACACCAATTGAACAATATATCTATAAGACTCCTATGTCAATCTCATCCAGAGTTGCACCATTCTATAAGGCATACCACAAAGAGACTGGTTATAATATTCAGAGACATTATGTATCTGACAAGGTCTACCAGTATAACACCAATTGAATAATTTATCTACATATAAGACTCCTATGTCAATCTCATCCAGAGTTGCACCACTTCATACAACATATCACAGGGAGATTGATTATGATATTTAGAGGAATTATAGGTCTAACAATATTTGCCTATATAAAATTGGTTGCATAATATACCTGTAAGATCTCCATGTCCATCTCATCCAGAGTTGCACTATTCTACAATTTATATCACAAGAGGATTAGTGTTACAAATCTCGATAATTTATCCAAGTTCGAGTCACGTGACCTTATCTTATCTTATCGGTCACCTGACATCTCTTATCTTATCTTAGCGCCCTGGCACCTATTTGGTCATGTAACAAGATCACATGACCTTGTACCTTTACTTATCTATGACTTCACCGATAGCTTATCAGAAGCTTCCCACACTCCTGAGAACTCTCTCACAGTCGTGTGAACACTCTATACTTATATAGTTGTAGTAGATAGCTTATCGTCACACACAGCATGGTCTGTGTGCATGTACGCGTAATATATAAACTGAATACTACATCCAACCGAACTAGCCAGTCTAGTTCTAGTTGGGATTCCCCTTACTTGGACTTGTCCCCCCTTCCCTAGTATTTTGTGTGAGGTGCCTAGAGCTCAGTATTGAGTTAAGGGTTGCCTTCATAAGAACTAGACTTATCATCTTCTACTCACCTCACCCGTCTCTGGTACATGAGACAGCAACTTTTTACCACTTCGCTGTGTCATACCCGGATTCCAGGGTTAAGGAAATTGCTTGCTCAGTTAAGAGCCAGTTCTACCGTTACCAGACGAGTATACCACTCGATAGCCACGATATTTGCTGAGATCGTACTTCTCATAATCGAGTTCGCTTTGGTAGCGCTTTGACCTCATTCGAGAGGACACGGCTACTCGCTCGAAAAAGTATCAATCCCTACCCTGCACATAGTGGGTCAGTGCACGCTTCAGAATGAGCATAATTGTTGTCTCAGGTTCGCGTGATACCTGTGATGCATGTGGGTAATATCTACCCCTCCTCAGAAAACAGATAGTGGTGGCAACCTAGGAACAACAAGTAATGTTCCGAAAACTCCAATTCCCCCGACACACGGAAACGCTCGTGACATTTCACTTTTCCAACAGCAGTCAAACAGGGTCATTGGTCTCTTAGTGAGAATCACCCCTCCCCTTTCATGATCGCAATCTTGGTTTACTTTACCTCGATCTTCGTATTCCTATATACGTTTACCATTAGCACCTACCTCTTCTACCGAGCTACAGAAGAAGAAGGCTTCAAAATCGACCTATTCGTGAACGGTCAAACCCTCAGGCTAAAAGTAAAGAAGCCCGTAGAACCAGTCCCAGTAGCAAACACAAACGAAGCAGGAACCCCCTGGGAGAACCAGCAGTGGGAACAAACCAGTTGGGGCGACAATACCACTGACCCAGAATTTTTTACCGCCCAACCAAACATCGAGGAACTTGAGGTCCTTGAAAAAATCCACAACCAACAAGTTGTTCAGTTCCTTAACCAGGCCTGAACCAACAAAGACATCATCATTGAGAACCGAGTAATCTCAATCCAAATTAGGGAAATGTTCCCAATCCCCTCCCTCGGAAGTCCAGACTACACCGACCACGACAACACCCCAGGGTACTACTTCTGCGAAATAACCGGTACCCCTCACAACGCATGGTTAACCGAAGAGATCCTTGAACATCTCCGAGGAAATCGAACTGTAATCTTAGATTACGAAAGCCACCTATACGAATCACACATTGAATTCCTCGTTCCCGATCGAAGACCCCAAAATGTCCCAAGTAGGCAGCTACCACGAGGGCAGCCAAATGGACAACCAGCCAACCTCCGACGATCGGCTCGCATCGCTGCAATCGCAGCTCGCCACGTTCTCTGCGAACTTAGCAGCAGCAGAAGCACGCGCCGCCACCGCCGAAGTAGCTGCCATTGAGGCAAAAGTCCAAGCCACTAGGCTGGAACAAGCACTCCACAGAGGGATGGCAGGGCCAGCTGCCAAAAGCGTGGAAACAAAAGTAAAATTGGTACCAGACCCTGGATCATACGATGGGTCGTATAAACGTTTCGATGAATGGTGGACCAAAATGGAGATCTACTTAGAACTCAACTCTGCCGCCTACCCCAATTGGAGATCGGAAAACCTGGCTACTCTCATCCGCATGGGAGGACCTACTAAAGACGAAGACAAGAATGGTGCTGGTGCCTGGGCCCGGAACCAAATAAAACAACTTCGTGACAACCACCAATGGCTGAGCCGCGTCGCCATGGGGAAACTACTCGCCACCCGATTTAGAATCGGTAATGGCGCAGACATAGCCTTCAAGTTGGCAAAGCTTACGTCAAAGAAACAAGGAGCCAAGGAACGAACCCAAACGTTCCTAACCTACTAGACAGCCCTCTACGACGAGTCCTGTTGCAACGACTTCATGGGAGTGCCAGTGGCACTCCTAGAAGCAAACGTCCGACCGGACATAATGAAGCCAATCTACCTCGCCAGAGATCGAAGGAAGACGGTGGCGGAATACATACAAGTAATCCAAAAATATGCCAAAGCCATCAAAACCTTTGAAACCCGACACGGAGGTACTGCCCGAGTTCACAAAGACCCAAATGCAATGGACATAGATTGGATCGAAGGAGATGAGGACGCGAAAGAAGTCCGAGCAGTCGGAAAATGCTTTAACTGCGGACGAAGCGGGCATCGGCTAAAAGAATGTCGCTCGCCGAAAAAGGAATGCTCGGAGTGTAAGTGGGTCGGTGGGCAACACAAATGAGATTGCTCACGAAAGGGAAAGACGGTGCAAAGCACCAATAAAGGAAAAGAAAAGGAAACGACCTCTGGAGGATCGATGAACTATTCTGGTAAAGTATGCCAGATACAACAGATGACGGATTTCGAGGCCATGAGGGCCTATTTCAAAGACTATGAGACCACGCAGGAAAAAGAGTAGAGTCGTCCATATCGAGTAATGAGGCAACTACTCTAAAAACGAATACAAAAATAGAAAAAAGTAAATACAAAAATAGTGTACTTTCGACCCGACCTTGATCTTCTTCCTTTGCTTCTTCTTTGTAACAGATTTTCTATTCTCGATAACGATGTAAACATAGACTCTCCAGTATCTCGATGTGGTAGCCTACCAGATACTATAACCAAAATGGCGTTCTCGAAAGAGCGTGCTTCCCAGGAAGGAAGGCTTAATTCTGTTTGTACAAAAAATAACCAAGCTTCCACTCATAACTCGAGTGAGAAACGAGTGCACACTGTTAAGCCACTTAGGGAGCTTATCCTAAAAATCGACATAATCCAGAAAAACAAAAAGGTGCCCGTTCAGGCCTTGCTGGATAGTGGGGCCAATGGGATATTTATAGACACCGCGTGGGTGAAAGAACAACAGTTGACATTAAAACCCCTGGAGTTAGTAATACCTGTTTACAATGTAGATGGAACCGTAAACTCCGCTGGAGGAATTGCCTACACCACCAATCTGGTAATCGATTATTTAGGACATCGGGAGAAGATCTCTGCAGATGTAACCAATTTAGGCCGAAATCAGATGATCTTAGGCTACACCTGGCTTCGCGATCATAACCTGTCCATCAATTGGGAAACAGGGTCGATCAAACTAAACCGGTGTCCCTCCTCCTGCCAAATGTTGAGCGTTATCTATAGATCTTGTTTGGAAGAACAAGAAAATGATCATGCCGAGCGGATCTATCATATCATGAAAGCAGAAAAAACCCCTCTCAAAGAGGAAGAAAGCCTTAAACTAGTACCAAAAGAATACCATGAATATTTAGAAGTTTTCTCGAAGAAAGCCAGTGAGCGCATGCCGGAACGAAAACCTTGGGATCATGCCGTTGACTTAAAAGAGGATTTTAAACCCCGGAAAGGACGACTTATCCCCATGTCCGTCACCGAACAAGAGGAAGTAGCGGCGTTCTGCAAGGATCAGTTAGAAAAGGGATACATCCGACCGTCAAAGTCCCCTCAGACTTCTCCTGTCTTCTTTATTCCCAAGAAAGACAGAAAGAAGTGGATGGTAACGGATTATCGCTATCTTAATGAAGGCACTGTGAAAAACAACTACCCTCTTCCCCTCATCTCCCAGATCGTCGATTGATTAAAAGGGTCCAAAATCTTTACCAAGATGGATCTTTGATGGGGGTATAACAACGTTCGAATCAAGGAAGGAGATGAATGGAAAGGTGCTTTTGTTTGTCATTTAGGATCATTTGAACCCCTGGTCATGTACTTTGGAATGTGTAATTCCCCAGCCACGTTTCAGCAGATGATGAATGAAATATTCGCAGACATGGACGACGTCGTGATCATATACATCGACGATCTGCTCATCTTCTCTAAGCATAACGACATGAAACGTCATCAACAAACCGTCCTCAAAGTCTTAGAAAGACTGCGACAAAACGATCTATTCGTCAAACCAGAAAAATGCTTCTTTGGAGTAAAAGAGGTTGACATGCTGGGCATGATAGTTAGCAAACAGGGGATCTCGATGGACCCTAAGAAAGTGACTGGAATCACCGATTGGCCTGTCCCTTCTAACATAAAAGGGGTTCGAAGCTTCCTAGGGCTAGCCAACTTCTATCGAAGATTCATCGCCGACTACAGTCGGGTGGCTAGACCACTCCACGATCTGACCAAAAAGAATCAAATTTGGGACTGGACCGAGACCCAACAAAAGGCGTTTGAAACCCTAAAACTAAAATTCGTTACCGCGCCGGTTCTAAGTTATCCCGACAACACCACCCCCTATCGTGTGGAGTGCGACGCCTCGGACTTTGCCACGGGAGCCGTACTTTCCCTCAAATGAGATGACAAATGGCACCCGGTGGCTTATATGTCTCACTCCATGACCCCCGAACAACGCAACTACCCCATCGCAGATAAAGAAATGCTAGCCATCATTCTAAGTCTGGAAGAATGGCGTCATCACCTAGAGGGTGCCCATTTCCAGTTCGAAATATGGACAGATCATAAAAACCTCCAGTACTTCATGACATCACAAAATCTTAATTGTCAGCAAGCCCGATGGGCCCTTTATCTATCTCGCTTCAATTACCTCCTGGTAAACAAACCCGGAACATCCATGAGGAAAGCAGATGCGTTGTCGCGATTAGTGATTTAAGGTCCGGTCCGGTCCGGTTTTTTGCCTTATTTGGGCATAACCGTAACCGTAACCGGTCATGGGAATTTCCTGATTTGGAAAAACCGGACCAAAACCGATCAAAACCGATAAAATCG
>JBBPLL010000595.1:0-17750 GCA_038089755.1 Leccinellum rugosiceps | reverse complement strand
ACTCTCGACTGAGGTATGCAACCCATTCACTCGTTACTATCTAAATTGCTAACCATGTACCTAGCTCACTATCATTAGGTACATAATACAGTCGTTCTACTACTCTCGACTGAGCTCACTATCATTACTTATCACTCTCCGGCGATCCGCGAAGTTGATCAAAGAACACAGGGGACCAGAACCGTTGTACCAAGAGAGCCAGGCTGAAGAGAGCCGCCAGTCTCAACCACCTGTAGCAAGTTCTTGTCGTCTGAGAAGACTTGAATTGCAACTCTTGGTCCGGAGCACCTCCGAGTCGTTCGCAATCAATCTTATCCGTCGATACGAAATCGTCTTGTAACCAAGTTTTGTCTTTCATGAACGTCTGATGGTCTGGTCGACCAGCTGGAGCAGCCATTTTACGGAAAAGAGCACAGAGCTGCCTGTCGGACGAACGCATCAAGGTGAGAGAGGTAGTTTCCCAGGTCAATGCGTGAACTGGACGAGTTTGCTGTGTGCAGTAGAATCTTCCTACTGCTCGGACGAAACGGGCCGTCGCCAACGAAATAGCTTGTCGTAAATATAACCAATGCTCGGCGCGAAGTTGGTATGCTGAGATAAAGATCAATCACATGGTCAGTCAGGAGATTGAATCGTGATCACATATGTCATTCAAAATATTTGAAAAGTTTGTCAAACAGTCAAGATCTTGTGTCTGAACACCATGACGCCGCTCACACAGCCTGGAGACAATCTTCACTCAGTATTTGGTACTTACCTCGAATAAAGCACCTCACGCCACGACAAGCGTATGACGGCGTCGGGCGAATTGGCAAGAGATACGCGGGGCCCGTCATCTGCTTCCATGCGAGTCACACGGCGGATTCACTCGATCAGCGACAACGGGACATGGTCCATTGTTTCGTAAATATTGTAGCATGTGCATGCGGTGCACAATGCCCATTGTCACATTCTCGGTGGCCGAATTAATCTGATGGAGCATGACGAGCTAGGGCATGGGCTAGTTTGAGAGGAGAGATTCGGAGCAGAGGTAGGAAAGCAAAAGGAAGTTTAAGCGAACGCGAACCGTAATCAATTAATCGGTCACCTTCCCACCGCCCACGCGTTCAACGCCGTTTCCCTTGCCAAGATCTCCAATTATTTTCTTATTCTTCCTTCACCACCCAGCCAGATGACCGCGCAACCACCTTCGCCGAGACATCCACAAAGGAGAACGGCAGCGCAGGCGGCCCAAAAGCCATCACAAAAAACCTAGACATGGATGTCTGATGAGATGCAGCAGGATAGCATCGACGTCGCATCTGCAGCCCTCGAGAAACACAACATCGAGAAAGACATCGCAACACGGAAAGAATTCGATAAGCGCCACGGTCCCACCTGGCACGTCTTCGTCCGAAAGAATTTTGGGAGCTACGTGACGCATGGTAAGCACCTCAGGCTCCCTCCGCGGAGTCCGCGCCACGCCCAGACCTCGGAGGCACGAGCGGCGTTGTATACATGATGAGCATCGAATAGAATGTTTTCATTCTCTTGAATGGACCATGTCTAGTCTATCACATATACAAGTACAGTATAGTAGGCTCATGGCAAGCCTCGAGGCTACAACGCCGCGAAAAACACGTAATTGTCACCCTTTGATCCTGTACTCCCATTATCGTGCCAGCACCAAACGATGTATTCCGCAGAAAAAAGTGGGTCCCTTATTATTCGAGAACGCGGGTCTACAATAACTGATTATCGCCACCTACTACCAGATGGCTCGAAAGTGATTCAAATCCAGTGTGGACATGCGGTATACTCGGGTTGTTTTACTGCGGATGGCAAGCAGGTATTGAGCGGTGGTGCGGAAGGGATTCTTCGCCGATGGCAGGTAGATGGCGGAAATCAGGAGGTTGGCTCAGCAATTCAAGCAGGGTGTGCTATCTGGGCCACTGCACTGTCAAGGGATCGCAAATGGCTGGTATGCGGATTGACATCACAGCCGTATGCCAGGGTGTGGAATGCGGAAACTCACACAAAGGCTCTGGACATCACTGGTCACACAGACATAGTGATGTCGGTTGATATTTCTTCTAACTCGACAACATTTGCCACGGGTGGGTTAGACAATCGCGCATTTATCTGGAGCACTACCACAGGCAAACAGCTCCTGGGCCCGCTGCAGCATAACTCCACCGTGGTTGCAGTTCGGTTCTCTCCGGACGCCCGCCGCCTTGCCACCGCTACGGCCGGACAGTCAATCAGAATCTTTAACAGTGGCGACGGCCAACAGTTGCTCAACATCCCGTGTTCATTCGTGCAGGCCGTATCCTCACCACTTGCCTGGTCAGCCAATGGCTGTCACATATTTGCTGCTTCTCAGCCGTCTAATGAAGCCAAGCGTTTTGACGCATCCTCAGGGTCCTTACTCAGTTCATGGTTTCTTCCTACCAGTAACAGTTCCACAGGCATCTCTTCTATTGCAGCATCGTCCAACCAAAAGTATATCGCCGTCACCAAAAACACTTCGTTGTCTTTTCAGGATGCCTCGACATACATGCAAATTGGTACTATAATTAATCACGCTAGTGATGTCTACTTCATGACTCTCTCCCCTGATGGTGCCTACGTTGTTACCGGCGAAACAAACGGGAAAGTCACCCTAAGGAGCCTTCGTGGTGTCCTTCCGGAATCGTACCTTACGGGAGATGTAAGTATTTCTACTACTAATCATGAACGAATCTCATAGCGTGAAATTTCCTACAGTTTCCTCAGCATCGTGAGATTTAAATTATATCGATTTTCGTCATTGATAATCTGTTTGTGCCAGAGCTTCCATTCATGCAGATCAACGAAGAGATACTTGGCGCTTGGACTCAAGGCGACTTAACTCGCGCGGAGCAACTCTTGACAGAAATTATCCTAGATATTCAGGATCCTTCTCGCCATTCGCAGTGCCTTGCTCACCGGTCCCTTGTACGGTCCCGTTTGAAACAATACAACCTGGCCGTAGATGATGCGAAGAAGGTAGCGTTTCTATTGTTTTGGTTTCGTCACACGTTAACTGTCGCACATTAAGTCTATCGAGGTTCAGCGATCCACAATCGGTCAGATTGCGATCACAATAGCCCGGGAAGCTAATGGCGACCACGACGCTGCCATGCGTGTATTTGACCTCGTGTTCACTAATGGTTCCTTGCCCGAAAGCAATCTTGTTTTACTTATCAAGGTACGTGCCTACTTGTTCCCGTTGCCGTTTGCATTAATACTTGGTTTCATGCAGGCCATCATCCTGTTTCAGCGTGGAAGACATGATGAAGCTATTTCACGGGTCGAAGACTTGATCGATGCTATGGATGACAAGACTATGTATATTACTGTCCGGGTGTGTAAATTCCAGGATTATTGACGAGCCTGAAATGATGAACGGTCATATTCAGGCTCGAATGTACATCATACTCACAGGGATGTCGTTGGAGGAAGGAGACCATGAGCAGGCTGCGGAATGGCTAAGGCACGCAGGGGAACCTGCTGTCCCTCAAGATTGTCCTGAACTCGTCGTAATCTCTCTTGTAAGCTGCTCACTCTCACTCCATCTTCAACGTGACCTACAGCATTCGAAAGATTTTTGGATGGAACTTTGATGGCCTTGGTATTGAAATCCAGCAGCACCTTCAGCAATGCATGAACATGTTAGAAGACATTGGCGACATAGCGATGCAGTCTAAGAATGCAGAAGAGGCCGTTGCACGATACTCAGCTGCATTGTCTTTGAATCCTTCCAATCCCATGGGCCTCCTAGTCAAACGAAGCAAAGCTCACGCAACAATAATGTTGTGGGAGGATGCATTGAAGGATGCTAATGACGTACGAATTTTCTATCTTGCTTTTGTGACAACACTGAGTTCCTACCACTCAGGCAATCGAGGTAGACCCCCAGGGTCCCTGGGGATACGAAAGAAGGCATGCCGCTCTGCATGCTTTGGAGCGCTATGATGATGCGAATGATTCAATAGAACAAATGATTGCTCTCAAGGGTCACTGTGGAGCAACAGCGGATGCGGCATTGTGCCAACTGTTCGAGGAGCTGATGGCCCGGTCGGGCGAGGCAATAGTGCTCGGCTGGACGGGACAGTCTTCATCGTATAATAGCTGTCTCCCAGCCTCCCTTTCCTTTCATCCTCAAACCCCCCAAGTTTCGCTCGCCATGGAAGATGCAGAAATGGATGGGCGCATCTCGGAACTAAAAAGTTCGATGCCTCAGACAGAGGCGATGCTTGTCTATGACAGAGTCATGCGCTTGCCATTAGCGCGATTTACCCACCGGAGACTATACCTCCCATGTATCTTGTTCCCGGTCAAGAAGCTCGTCGAGAAACTTGATGGCGAGATCGGTGAAGGAAGGTGTTTCAGTGCTCGGGTGTCTGGAATTGGCCATGTTGAATTTCGGACGTCAAACACGTTTTCGTCGGCAGAGCCGCGCAAGTTTGCCTTAGTCCATCCGTGGATTCGCGATCTGCGTGGCCTAACCGAGGAGGAATCTTGTGGAAGGTCGTCGGATGGCGACGATGATTCGTTGTCGTTGTCCGGTTCCGACGTGGAAGAAGAGCCTTTGTCTCCGGCTCCAGCTTCGGAGGCTGCGCCACTGTATGCAGGACCCATCGCTACGATGGACGCCTCTACCCGGGCGTTGCGGCTGGTTGTCCGTCTGCAGCAGCCGTTCCGTGGGCTTTTGCTGCAGCAACAGTCGCACGGAGGGTACAAGCGGGTCGCTGCCGAGCACGAAATCGTCGTACCCGGACTTGAACGCCGCATCAGTTCTGCCAAGGACGTCCGTGTCGAAATCGTGGAGATATTGTGATCGCAGATATGTAAGCAGTAGAGTTCGGTTTCCACTGGCACACTGGCAGAGTAAGTATTATTATCCCAGCTGATGTTGAAGTTCGCGCTTGGGGAGCTTGAAGTACTCGAGACTATGCTTTTTTTTGCGGCCATTTATATCTTTCTCGCCTATTTGTCCGTCATTGCCTTCTTTGTACCATACTTGCTCTTTGTGCGCTCTCTCTTATTGATGTTTCTGCAATGCGAACGTATATGTTCAAGATCGGAAGTATATAAAATGCTCCCTACCATGAATACGAGCAGAATGCATAACCCGACAGGCATCAGATACGAATTTACCCCTGAATGGT
Organism: Leccinellum rugosiceps; assembly: GCA_038089755.1. Taxonomy (NCBI): domain Eukaryota; kingdom Fungi; phylum Basidiomycota; class Agaricomycetes; order Boletales; family Boletaceae; genus Leccinellum; species Leccinellum rugosiceps. Next base: position 12,579 of record JBBPLL010000595.1, on the reverse strand, counting down.
TTCGTGTGTGCATGCAGAGTTGTTGTACGTTAAATTCTTCGAATCTTAAATCTTCTTGTTCCATGAAGCAGTGCGCAAGCACTCTCTCGTCGTTATAGGAGGATATGGGGAAATGTAGGTCAGGTATAACATATAAATCGATCATCATCCGCTTGATGAACATGACAGGAACGAGTACAAGGTGAATCACATCAAAATCACGCCACCGAGTCCCATCACGTTCTCGGGATCCACCACCGCTTCGATATAGCCTAAATGAAGGCAGTGGGGCATGCCAGCGTTAACGGACGACTTCTGATAGACTATATCCAAGTCGAGGGGAGGACCAGCGTTGGAAACACCCCCAGTATGTTCACCAGAGGATCGAAATCAACGCCGGCCTCGTCTGGAATCGCACAACATACCATGCGCTACTGGTAACAAAGTGAAGATGACAAACACAACTTTTCGATCACGTAGCAGGAACATGCTTTTTTTTTTTACGAATGCAGGTAGCACTCACGGTCGCTAGCTCCGAGTCCTACATCTGACCTCTCCGCATCAAATTCCGTCTCACCCGCCGCTTCTCACTTCCAATCACCTCGGCCTTTCCCCACTGCAAATACGGCACCTGTCCCTTTTCCACGCCTACCATCCGGCCCTCGTCATCCTCCCGGAAGTCAAGCATGCCCCATATTGGCAATTCCATCTCACCTTTCACGAGCAGGCGCGTTTGGGAGAGAAGCGCGGTTGGAAGTGGGGTAAGAATATGCATATGTGGCGAATGGATGTTGAGTTTGAGCGGTATACCTCGAATCAGTGCGAGGCCATGGCACGTCGAGAGTGCCGGATCGGGTGGCGGCTGGCCAGGCGTGTATGGCAGCGAAGATGACTCCTGTGATGTCAATTGCACGTCTCGGGAGAGACCATTTGCGGGACTCCCAGAGACGAGCCCAACAATGGCACCATTGAGCACGCGCGTCAGCTCGGATGGCACTACGTCTTCATATCCCGATCCGGTCAGGTAAACTTGATCGAATGCTTGCATATGGTGCACTTCGTATGGATACCGAGCACACATCGGCAGTGAAGCATCCCAGCTAGTGGCAGTCATTTGATTGGGTGTAGATCCCGATAAGGAAAAAGTTAACTGTTCGGGAAACACCGCATGGAAGTACGCCAAGATATTGAGATGGCGATGATCTGTCGCAGTGAAGTATGTGTTTGTTATCTCTGTATGAATGTTTTCCACCTTGACGGGCTGTCTCCTGCCTGAGTGCACGAGCGGTAAGGAAGTTGGGAATCGCGGGACATGCTGCAATTGAGGTGGTGCAGGCCAGCCATGCTCTTCAAAGTCATCAATGTGGAATGTATGCGAGGCCTCGACGAGTTCTTCGATTTGTGCATTCAAGTCTGCACCCAGACCTTTAGTCCATCCCATTGTATTGACTACGAGTGGAATAGTATCATATACACGTTCGTCTTCAGACGTGGGCTCGTCAATCGATGCAGGAAACTGTAGATCGAGCTTGTACGACTCCAACAGGGAATGGATCGAGTGCAGATACTGTGAAGGACTCGCGCGCGGTGAAGTGGACCCGATGTAGTGTGCACGGTATGGCAAACTTAGGTGTGTGAATGGGGGCCCTTGTAAAGATTACACTGTTTCCAAACCAACCACAGGACTGGAAAGTATCGACTCACCGAAAATAAAGTTCTCTACTATGTTGAGAGCTACCATACCGCCTGGAGTAAACTCAGATTGACCCAGGTCGCATTCAAGGAAGGCGACTCGACGATACCTTGATTTGCGAGAACAATGTAAGACCGGATACGATATACACGCAAGAGAAACTACTAACCGACACAACAAACGATTCACCAATGTTCGAGCTAGTGTACTCTTTCCGCACTTCTTTGGTCCTCTCACCAGGCATATCGGCGCGTTACTTATTTCAGAGTCTGGGTGCTCGTCGACCGATGCAAACGCAGCCTCCCAAGAGCTTGGAAGCATGAACGGATGGATCTCTCGGGTGGCAGTGTCAACCTTTTCAGAAACGTATTGGTTAGGGAGCATGTTTGAGGGTGTAACTTGTCGGACACATACAATGTGCAGTTTTGGAGGGTCGATGCCTGGGAGGGGACATGAATCTCGGGGTGGCTTGAAGATATTCTCGAACACCCTGCATATCCGTCCAAGACCTTCGACACCGGTATGAGTGTATTCGATCAGTACAGCGGTGATGTTTTCTTGCTCTCGAATGGCCAGTGGGATGGGAAATGTGCACAAGCCCTGCCGATCATTTGCGGTCCGCGACAAGATTGGGATAGGAGACGACCGGGGAGCAAAAACGAGGTGTTTGGTGTCAGAAGGCGACATGGTGACTCCCAGTAGGGAGAGGCTTCCCTGTAAGACACACAACGAATATGTTCCTACAAGCGCGAGAGTCTCGTTGGTTCGGAGTACCAGGATGACCGCATTCCCATTGGTCGCGTAGACATTTTGTGGTACCGCGTAGACATTTATGTTGAGCACTGGACGGAATGTGGACAGTGGCAAAAGTTCTTTTTTTTCTGGTTCTGGAGCCAAATAGCTAGCGGGGTCAAACAAGCCAGACGTGTCAAGTTCTTCGTCGTCGGATGAGTCCGCCATAGGTCGACTCGGCGACCAGGCACGTTTAGATTTCGTGACGGATGTAGTTGACGGATCAAGGGAGGTAGGAACATTCATCTTTTTCTCCATCTCTTCTCCAGATTCGGAAGAGTCTGAATCCGAGCTGACCTCGATCCTGGGTGTAGGATCTCCGAGCTTCGTAGTTGCATTTTGTGCGTTCGACGTGTCGTCTGAGTCAAAATAGCGTGGTACATGAGAAACTTTGACTTTTTTGCTTTTCGGTGGCCCGGCATGGGCCGAGACACGGGTTTTGCGCTTCGAAGTGGGCTTGTTTCCAGATCGCGAAGCGGTTGTTTGTTTTTGGGGCAGTGAGGGCGACTGTGATGGTGGTGGTGGCGATGAATTCTTGGAAGGAGTTTTGGATGCCTCCGCAGCCTTCGCAGCTTTGCGTGCTGCAACCGCGCTGAGCATTGTCAAGCGACGAGGATTCTGATATCCAAAAGCGGAAACTAATGACTTGAACATCAACTTGATGTACGCCGCGAAGTGTACAATCACGTTGGGATTCTCATGAAACTGCACCCAGTTACTGCTCCCCTCTATCATAATCACAGCACGAATCTGCGGGGTGGACAGACATTGTCCACTGACTATCTACTTCCCGTGTTTACCCGAATTTCCCAGCAAGTATAATGTCTCGAGACTACAATCATACATCATTTTAACGTCAATGATATATCTTGTCAACGTCAATTATATATATCGTTTCCGTCACTGAAATGTCGCACTCATGACACGACAGACCACTCGGAGCCACACGCCGGAATGATCCGCCTCCAATAGCGCATCAATATGATCTACAGTATACAGTCAATTCTTACCGACAATGTACACAGCTCGTTGCCAGGTGCTGGTATATTAAAGGTGAGTGCGTCGATGCCAACCTGTCGATCTTCACCTCTTCCAAATGCACCTCGCAATCTGTACAATCACCCTTGCAACGGCTGCCTCGACTGTTGCAATGATTGAACTTGACCGGAAAACAAACGAGACGATCATAGCACTCACCAGACGTTCTTCGTGGCTGAAGCCTGACAACTGCGTAGATTTCGACATACTCCACTCCCACCTCGAATCAGTCGATGTGTATGTTCAAGACTCAACCGATATCACCCTTCGTTCAATAATTATTTTTATAGTAAAATGCTCCGCGGCCTCGAAAATTACGAGAGAAATACGGGGAAGCCCCACTCTCTTGCGGTGAAAGGGATGGAGCCTCAGAACTTGAAGAACCGCGCCGTTGGTACTGCACCCTTGACAAGTCATGAGAATGTCGTTTGGTATGGCACCATTACAATTGGTACTCCTCCCAAGTCTTTTACTGGTATATTTCTCTTTGTATTCCTGATTCACGTCGACCTGACTTCCATTGGAGTTGACATCGACACTGGTTCCAGGTGGGTACATTCCATCAAGTCCCCGCAACTTATTTGCCCAGTCCCACGTAGTGATCTCTTCCTTCCGGGGCCTGCTTGCTTCGATTGCTCAGAAAGTACCCCATGGGACCCCGCTTCATCGAGCACGTCCGCAACCAAGGGTTCGCTATTCAACCTCAGGTTTACTGATGGAGCCACTGCCTCGGGCACTCAATACACTGATAACGTCACCATTGCTGGCCTCACTGTATGTTCTCTGTCATGTCCTAAGGTATGTAGGTCTAACCGTCGAGTAGGCGGACATTCAGACCATCGGTGCCGCAACAAAATACTCTACTGAAATAGGTTTTCCTCCAGATGGTATGTTGGGGATGGCTTTTCAGTCAATATCAAAGTATCCTGCTAGCCCTCTTTTCGAAACACTCGTATATGAAGGAAAGGTAACCGAACCAGTATTCTCAGTCAAGATCACCTCTGATGGAGGCGAGCTGTACCTTGGTGGAAAGAACGGCGACCTATATACAGGTGAAATTATCTATACACCCGTGACTGTATTGGTGAGCTGAAGTGCCAAGTGGACACGGACGTGAACTTATGCTGTTGATCCAGGGATTCTGGCAGGTGAACATAAAGAAAATTCAAGGTAATCGCCAGACGATCTTGGGAGATATAGCCGCCGTCATCGACACAGGCTCCAACGCGATCGTTGGCGATCGGTCGCAGGTGGCCAATCTGCACCAGATCCTCGGTGGAAAGAGGTTCCGTAATGGGTTCTACACCTGTGAGTTCCCCTACAATTTCAATTCGATGTTTCGGTTCCATTGTACGTCCTACAGTCCCGTGTAACAATTTCCCGAAGATAAGCTTCGACTTTGGTGGCGATAGGGTGTTCGAGATCCCTGCCTCGATCCTCAACCGGGGACCGGTTGAGACTGGCTCGCCTAACTGTTTCAGCAGCATCGTTGGTCAGGGCAAACGCGGTGAGCTTTGGGGACATTTCATTTGCTCCATTGACCCGAGCAAACTCCTTCGTCCGAATCACCAGCATACTGGACCCTCGGTATCGTTTTCCTACAGAGCGTCTACACGGTGTTCGATTTCGGCAATCAACAGGTCGGATTTGCGAACCTTGTCTGATCAATGCGAGCTATTGGTATGCTTTGACAGATACTGCGCCGCGATGTGTTTCAAAGAGTCTTATGATATTTATTTATTATATTATGTGCCAATCATGGACTTCGATTCCTGAGCAGGTAGGGATTGTCGATGTTCTACCTAGAGATTTCTCCCCTTTTCTTGTAGAAGCAAGCGCAAAGTGTGGACGAAGGACTATATAGTCTGGCTCGACGACGGAGCGCAGAGTCAGCGAAGTGGTACACAGTAATCTATAAGGATCATCATGATCGCATACGCTGAAACGAAGGGTATATGCGGAATGAAAGTGTTCCAGGTCCCTGTGTTCCATCGTTTGATACCTTGATTGATGAAAGTTTGAGTCGAGCACTATGAGTTACATCCCACGCGTTTGATGTAGTGTATTGTGCACCTAAGGCAGCGCCTCCTCGGCACCAATAGAGGCCTAAAAGGCCGGTTCTGTATGTCACACGTTTTTGGCCTGTGAGGTGTCGGGATCCTCTTGTGCGAATCTCTCTGGTGGCTCGCGAGCCTCATCTGAGGTGACCGAGAGGCTCAGTTGCCTCACCTGCCTTTTCCTTTTTTTAGTAATAATACCCACGCTCTGCCGACTCCCGCCCACTACCCGCCCACATTAGAAACATTTCCAAAATGGAAATCCTCCAATAACTTATGTTTCTTTGCTTTTCCATTGCCTCCTCCCTAACTTTATATCATATGTGTGTAGATTTATCATGTAATATATCATATGACATTGTTTGAATGCTTTATTTGTTCCCTGGAACATTCCACAAGGTGGTAATGAATATTTGTTGAAAAAGAAAAAACATAACTGCACTTTTGACATATGTGGGTTATGCTCCTTAATAATGTGTCCCCAGAGAGTATTTATCTATATCTACAACATATCACCAGCACAGCTCACCAGGAACAAGACTGATGATGTTATGTGATATTCTCTTCCTGACCCCTTTTTTGTTTCCCTTAGGCTGTACTAGCAGTTAAGCTGATCCTGAACTATGTAGGCATTGAGGGTAAATGTATATCTATATATTCTACCACATATAACACTGTGCATAATGTCTTGAACATGATCTAGAACATTTTTTGTCTGATTCTATAATTAATATATTCAGACTGATGACATGGTTATATGATCAGGGCAATTCTGTAGGACTCTTGCACCAATCGACACCTAATCCAGACCATTTTATCGGATTTTACAAATGGCAATTGAAGGTGTGAGGTGTAGTTTAAACATATGAATGCGTGGGAAACTCTCTGACAGTTGAAGAGACTTGCAAAACATATCAAAAAAACTTGACATTGTGGTTTCCACAAGGCTTCCAGTGCCATTCTAAATAGTAGATCATGTATGTAATGTCTCCTGGAAACTATTTCCACCATGTGCCTAGTACATTTCACTCCTGAAATATCACAATTGTGAACATGTATTCAATGAAGCTAGCATCTCAGTCTAGTGATTGTGCACATTACTGTTGACACTAAGGATAGATTTTTGCAAATGTGATATTCCAGGAGTGAAATGGACTAGGCACATGGTGGAAATAGTTTCCAGGAGACATTATATACATGATCTACTATTTAGAATGGCACTGGAAGCCTTGTGGAAATCACAATGTCAAGTTTTTTGATATGTTTTGCAAGTCTCTTCAACTGTCAGAGAGTTTCCCACGCATTCATATGTTTAAACTACACCTCACACCTTCAATTGCCATTTGTAAAATCTGATAAAATGATACAAATTAGGTATCGATTGGTGCAAGAGTCCTACAGAATTGCCCTGATCATATGTTACGCTTGTGTCTTCCTAAAGACGTACGTCCTCCAGTGGATGTCTTCCCGACTCTACCCTGAGAGTAGACACTCCAGGGGCTCACGGGGAATGCTACCTATCTACCAGTGAGGAACTCACAAAGAGTCATGTCAGCTGGGCAAGGGCTAGCAGTTGGAAGCCAATGGCAAGGCTTCTGGGCAACTGCAATCGGAGAAGGTCTCACAAGAGGGAAACTCAAGTGGATGACGAGGAAGAAAGACGCTGAATTGTGTAGAACTAACTAAGGAACACCATCGTGCTATGCTGGGTATTTATAGGTAAAGGTACAGTGCACAGACCAAGCTGTGTGTGTAGCAGTGAGAGAGAGAGGGACATAAGAGGCAAGTGTACGCATAATACAGAGAGAGAGGTGAGAAGAAAAGGAACTGGTATGCATACTACTTGGAGAGAGAAAGATATAAAAGGAAAAGAAGCATGTGTCCGTCTAAACGGGAATGTCTATGATAAACGCATCATTCTCAAGGAGATAAAGCAAAAAAGGATAGTCCCATGTCGTAAATGTAGCCTCCACTGTGGGAATGCCCTCCGGATGAACCAAAACCATAACATTACCCCCTTCATACTATGGATGCTCTGAGTCCACTAGCATTCTAAGGTGAATTGTCTCCGGAATTGTGCTCAATCACATTGTCCACATTGACATCCAAGAGCCTAGGTGATTGGATGCAAACTGGGCAGTCATTTGGGTAGTGTCCATAGGCCTCACAGAGTCCACAGAAGTGAAGACCCACACAGGCAAGCATGGGGTGCCCTCGCTGTCCGCATATGTGGCAACTATAATTGGGACATTCAGCGTAAGGGTGATGAGCATTGGCGCAAACTGGGCAAGGAGGTCCCAGGGTCGTTGCAGTGTCAGGATTGTTTCCACAATCATTCCTGACAGGTGTGACGGGCGAGGGGGTGGGTGTGGGGACAGGGACCGGGGAAGGACCGGGGATGGGGAGGGGTTTTGCCAGTGGGGTAGGGGGTCCCAATGATAGAGACGCCGTGGGCATGGTGGCGTTGGCTGAGGAATGGGGACGGGGGAGTTCTAGGAGTGTGGTGATAACTCGAGGTAGAAGCAGGTAAGGTGGGAGGGCTGCTCGGAGAAGAGTCCAGAACCTGGGGGCGGGCAAGATATGGGTGATAGCGCTCCTGCCAAGGAAAGGTCTCGTGGGGGATGAGGCAGGGCGCTCGGCCTGAAAGGGGTTTGAGTAAAAAGCCAAGAGCTCCAGGTACACATCGTGCTGGTTTTCCAGCATGCCGTCCCAAAGAGGGTGGAGAATCAGCCAGAGGGTGTTGACGGGGAGAAGAGCAATGGCGTCAGAAAAATGGAAGTGAAGGAGAATGTCGAAACTTTGGTTTCGTAAAGAAAAAAGAGTGTCTATTACGGAGGGTGAAGCAGAGGCAGGAAGAGAACGATCCAAAGAAATAAAAAGATTGAGATGAGCATATGTGTGGTATAGTTGGATAGTGTTATGGAGAGGAGTAGAAAAGTGTTGAGGAGGAGAAGTAGTGAAAACAGCCTGTTCCACAGTAGCGAGAAGAGTGGGGGATTCCAGTACATTGGCAAAGAGGATATTATGAATTGGGGAGTCAAAAAGATTAGGGACAACTACGTCAAATGGGGGAGATGGGGGTGGGGATATGTGGTGAGAGAGGCATCGAGTGCGAGTGGGGATAGACATGAGTGTTTCACTGAGGGAAATGGGTAGGGTTATATCGTTTATATGCAGAGAGGAGTTGCTGTGTGTGGGAAAGATTACGTTCAGTCTCCCAGGTGTTCTCTGATGATGGCCATCCTTTCCAGGCCACCAGGTACTGGCAGTGTCCTCGTGTTCCTCTGTGTGAGAGGATCTTGTTGAGATTCATAGATTCTATTCAATCCACTCTATGATATCTCATAATGTGACAAGTCATCACTATTACTGACACATATGGTGACATATTCACTTATGTACACAGCACGTGTCTTATCTCTTATCTTCTTATCTTTCTATCGCTTATCGTATTACTCATCACATAGATAAACACTTACGTCCTATTGGACAATAAGTTATCTCACTGCGGATGACTCATATCTTCGTCATCCTTATTCTCTGACATTCTATGACATTCTATTATCATTCCCTACTATAGGAGATATGTACATAGATACAAACATATCCTGTATGTATATAAACCTGGTGGTTTATCCCTAGGTAAATAACGAAGTCTTTCCTTCACTCTTCCATCACTCTGTCTATCCTCAATTACTCAAGTTATCACTCTCGTACTTGACCTCTCTTGTTCAATACAACCTTTGGTTATACAGTGAGTATCTCCCACTGTTATCTCGGTATTCTCTCTTCGAGGTACACTGCGCTCCACAAACGAGACTTGCTATCTCGTTAGGTTATGAGCCCTGAGCTCTAGTTGCCTAAAACCGAGCTTATCTCAGACTTGCCATCTTATCAATCCATGATGCCTGTCCTGCGATTCCTAAACCGTTGGGTGTTTGCATTTGTTAGCCAGATCATTGGATCTTTGGCCAACTTGTATATTATCATCATAAGGACCCGTCCCATTGGGGACGGAGACAGAGCCCTATGGGATTGCCCATCAGGAGAGTGCATCGAGGTCTTGCATCTGCTTGACCAAGACTGCTTTGGATTGAACTTATGTTCCAGAATCCCCCTCTCTGACCTGTGTTATGAACTTTGAATTGATTACTGAATTATAGGAATTAACAAAGTAGGTAATCCACCTCCATATCCAGGTTCCCCTTCCTTGTCGGTGATCCCCATACCACCTCCTGTTGTGGAAGCTCCTCTCGACCTTCCATTCACCCTTCCTTGTCCCCTGTGCAATTTTCCTCTTGAAGTTGGAGAACGCTGCTCGCGTACCCACCCTCTTCATACTTCCATCACAGTAGTTCGTCGAGACTACTCTCCAGATCGCTTCACCGAATCCCCTCTCGATCGTCCCTTCACCTTTCTTGCTCGTGTCAATGGCCTGAACCACAGGACACCAACAGCGCCTGCAGATGGACCCTCTTCATCATCGCAATGCCTTCGTGATGGTGAAACTCTGGAGACTGTTAGAAGGCCCCGACATTGTCATCGTCGACGAGCCCATCAATGGCCAGACCTCCCTGATGTTCAGGGAGAGACCCCTTCCATCCAACAAGCCGGTGACAACCACCGTACTCATCCCAGAGGATCCACTTGAGCCAGAGGCACAACTCGAGGCATTGGTAATTGACCTCGAACCCCATATCCAAACCCACCATCCACTCCTTCCTCCGGTTCCGGCAGAAGTCCTCTGCACTCGACCTCATCATGAGGTTGGCCAATTGGCACACCCATTTCAGGTGTTGCCTGTCGAGACCGGATATGAATATAGCATCAATTCTTTTTCTTACAATGGTGAGTTTGAGACCATAGGTGCTGCCTATGAGGGTGCTGGCTGGGCTTTCCCATGCCAGACCTACGATTGGCCACTACCAGCCTTTCCTCATCATCAAGGGTTCGAGATACTGGATCATCACCAGTTTTTACCATGTCACGCGAACGACAATCTGGAGAATTCGCTTCATCCAAACATCATGTTTTCCTCTGAAAACCCTTATCATCCCCCACACCAAACTGACTGGAACCGACAGTTCGATCGGCTTCAGCATGTCCGTTTTTCACAGGACCAAAGTCCTTTTGCATGTCAAGCACGTCGCATTCAAAATGAGGTCCAAAGAAGAAGGGACTTAGGGTTGGATGACTCAGAAACTCAAGGAGTATTTCAAGGTCTTCGCAGAGACCCTGGAAAACTTAGATCGGGAAAATCTTACTCTTAAGAGTGAGAAGGATGATGTTTTGGAACGATCACTATCTCTTTTCGTCTCTTCCCCTTGTACTTTACTTTTTCCTTTGCCAGGCTTCATCAATGGCGTGTATGCTTTTGATTATTTCGATCTCGATGTTACCTTCCTTCATGCTAATGGAATAGATAAAGACATTACATTCTACCCATATTCTTCACATGAAGAACCCAGACTGGTTTTATCCACTGGGATCCTCTATGACGATACTATACCGAACTCACATTATTTTGTGGAGACCTTTTTTTCGGACATAGAACATCTTGACCCGCGTCCCTATTCTGGGGAAACCTGGTCGTTACATAGAGGACATATGAAGAAGAAGGAATGGTATTTTGGATTTGATCATTCTTATCCATCGAAACTCGAATGAAGCAATCTCTGGAAAGAAAGTAACTTGGGAGGACGATCTTGGAAGCGCTTACAGAGGAAGCACAACAGACACAGGAAATGGGGACATGAAGAAGAAGAGTTGGACATTGTCGTCACACCAATGCAAAGTCCAATTCTGTCACATTCTTCAGAAATAGGAATTTCACCTTCTACTCTTGAAGTATTATTTGAAACAATGTTTGCTGATGACATCTTTGCAGATCTCCTCCCATATAGCCTACAATGGTTTTAACCTCCTCTGACATCAAAGTTGACAACTCTCTTCTTGCTCGTATCTCCATGTTGCAAAAGCAACAGAACTATCCTACTTGGTCTACCAGGATCAAGAACTTGCTTAGTGCCTATGGACTCTTTGAGTTCATTGATGGGACATGCACCTATACAGGTTTAACCGGTGCAGATGTACCAGGGCAGCAGTCAATCTGGCTAGCTCTGGACAGACATTGTACAGGCATTATCGCCAATTCCCTTGACGACTCTGACCTTAACTTGGTCAAGTACTCCTATGGCACAGATGCCACCAAACCTTCCCAAGTGAAAGCTATCTGGGACACTCTTTCTGGTTTATACAGCAAAGGTGGTATTGCTGGCCGCTTCTACCTTTTGCATGACATTATGCAAAAGAGGATCTCGCCCAAATCTGTGGCACAAGATCTATCGGAAGTTACCTCAAGCTTCCAACAGCTGGCATCTGCAGGTCTTGACCTGCCCGAATCATTCCGAGCAATGTTAACGCTCACTCTTCTTCCCTCCAACTACTCCAATCTCCACTCGACCATTGTTCACTTTGTGGACGAAGCACAGTTCACGATGAACCACATCTCTAAAATGGTACTCGCCAAACTCAACTTGAGACAGGCGACCACTACTCTATTACATCATCGGATTAGTGAGACTCGTGCTGGTCCTTCCCATTCCCCTCCACAGCAACAGGCAAACAGGACGAATGTTATTCATCATGGCCCACCAAAACAACAATGGCAGGGTCAACAGCAACGTAATCAGACTGGTCAATCCACTGATTACACAATGAACTCTGGTGGTTCAAATAACCATCAGAAACAAGGATTTAAGAAATCCAAATGTTCTAGCAAGCAACAGCATAGAGACTACTATGCTAATCAGAAAGGAAAAGGGAAAGCACCTGCACGTGCTAATGAGGTTGAGATGATGGATGGCTTTGTCCATCAAGTAGAAGGAGAAGTAGATGAAGGTATGATGGTCAGCATCAGCAAACCAACCCTTGTATTGGCAGACCTGTACAGACACTACAGAAAACTACAGCAAGGTACCTAGTAATACAGATCTGTACAGAAAAATAGGGGAAACACAA
>JBBPLL010000594.1:0-17756 GCA_038089755.1 Leccinellum rugosiceps | reverse complement strand
ACTTTATGGCATTCGCTCTCACATCAGCGGGTAGCAAAAGGTAAACCTCCGCATTGTAAGCAGCTGATCTGGCTGAGGTACTACGATAGCGCAATGGATTGTTGAAATTGAAGTCGGTGCGACACGCACTCAGCGGGAAGGCACCACTAGGGACCCAAAGGTGGTAAAAAAAGGCATATTTCTTCGCCACAAGCATAATGGAAGCGTCCAAAGGGCCGGACGCCATGGATTTGAGGGCCCAAGTCCGGGTCCGGGGTGCCAACTGGGTGTGTAAGTTGTTATGCTGATTCCTTAGCTCAACATCAGCAAACTACTTTGTGCTGTCCAGGGCTGCCTAGTGTTGTGGAGTAGCTATAGTTCACCAGCTAGGTCCAGGCTGGGCAATCCCCCCCAGTGTCAACATAGCTATGTAAGACTATGCATTGCTATGAAAAGAACCACTACAATGGAACCAAAGTGCTATGGGGCTCTGACCATAGTTGCCCAGCACTTCCAACTTCTATTTCTCTGGGTACTATAGTTGCTTTCGCCAGGCAATTCCGGGACTCAGAATAGAAATCAGGTACTAATTATCTAACCGAGAATGACAGGCACATTCCGAATTTGGAACACAATGTATTTCATTCGATTAGCTGAAAATGATGACATCATACTAATCTACTGCGCCAATCAGGTAATCTTATCATGCATCTCAATGGTGATATCAACAGTCAGTAATGTGTCTCTGGTCACGACATCATTGAGCCAACGAAACCACAAACTTGTTACACAAACTCACCCATCCAGCTCAGTCCAGGGCAATCTGCAGGTGTTCATGCCTCCCGATGGTGATATCAACAGTCTGCAACGCATTCCTGGTCGTGCATGAGCCAACACTAGACAAATAAAACAACAAAAACTCACCATCCATCCTTCGCCCATTCCGCCAGTTGTGCCTGCAACTTCGGGCCATGGTATGGATCTTGCTGAATTTCATGCAACATTCCGAGCATGGCATGGAAGATAGAGCTATATGCCTTCCCGGAGAAGTTAGGGAATGACTTGCCATTACCGTTCTTGGCGAAGCCGTCGAGCGCACAGTTGAACTAAATATGAGTCAAGTGTAAGCAATACAAAATGATCTAAACGGAGGAAAATTACCGCTGCGCCAACAAGTGCAAGGCACGGTAAGGGAATACCAGTCCGAAAGAGGTTGGCGCGCTTGTCCGCGATGTGATAGCTGCCAGTATAAAAGAATTCGATCGCGGCGTGCTTCAGAGAGGGGTGAGCGAAGTTATTTGTTCTCCCCTGTTCAACTGCGATTAGCATCACGTCGAGAATAAAAGAAATACTTACATTCTGGTCAATACCATTTCTCAGAAACATCGACCGTTGAAGTAGCTTGGACGCAGCATTCTCGACCCATGCAGCACGTGCTTGAACCGCAATGGTATCAGGTGGAACAAGGTTGAATGCGACCGGGGCATGGGCGATGGCGATCTTTTTGAGCTCCGAACGCCAGGTCGACATGTCGCCGAGGAGCTGGAGATATAGATTAGCGAGAGTAAAATAGTATACTTGAAACATACTACGGCCGCCATGTCTCTCTTGTGTTCTGGCCAGAATCCTAAACGTAACAATGAGAATCCATTCTCCCGAACCAGAGTGATTGACTGAACCACATACCGGGCTGAAATGCCGTACCTCGCTTGGTCCATTCGACCACAACCGTTACAAGAGACTCCGATATCGAGCTGTCTAGATCACGAGCTTTGGAGGGGAAGGGATTATTCAACGCGTGAGCCGCACGGCACTCCCTTTTGGCGTCTTCGATACAGTCTTTCCATGTAGGGTGATAAAACCCGAGACTGTCAGCGGATGGGGTGGCGTCCTTTGTCTTTTTCGAGTTGCGTGGTGCCCGGGCATTGGGAGCCGTTCCAGTCTGCAAAGGCTGAGCCAGATGCTCAGGAGTGGGAGCAAAAGGACGCCCGTTGTTCTTGTAGTGGCGTTCTAAGACGTCTTCCGGCGTACCTTGATCAACGACCTGAATGACTGATTAGCACGCTCGTAATAGCTCATGGTATGCATGCATGCCTCTGCTGGTGCAATAGAGCCATTTATCGTCAAGATGCCTTGAGCTGCTTCGTCATCCTCGTCACGCGAGTACTGGAATTCGTGATCGGGGGGAAGGGAGTAGTGCCGAGGGGGTGGAACCGGGGCAGCCTCCGGGGCAAAGCCTATAAAGGTATTAGCGGACGGTCAGGTGTCAACGAGTACTTACCAGGATGGACCTTCCTTGCCTGCCCAGTGGTGGCCCAACCTACTTCGGGCATGTCGCTACCCTCATCCTCGTCAGAAGACCTCAACTCCCCCTCATCAGAACCTGATTCTTTGCCCTCGTCTTCAGAATCGCTTGGAGATAGCGTGTCCTGCCCCAACGGACGAAGGTGGCGTTTGTGTGGGAGGTTAAGAGGAGGCTGATGTGGAGCGGGCTGGAGGAGCGCGGGGTCGATAGGTATGTCGGGTTGTGTGGTGGACGGCATTGGCCTGCTTTCAGGGACCCTGGAGGGGGCATGTGAAGGATGCGACACCCGGCCAGGCACAGGTGGGGTCGACGACGCAGACACTATACCTGCTTGTACACGAGCCAGTGCGATGTGCGGGTTATTGATGGCTTGTAAGTCTGGCTCCGTGCCAGGCGGAACGATGGGGGGACTGGCGGAAAAGCCAAAGCGGTCCCCGTTCTGGGCGTTATGGAAATGCGGGTTGAACTGTGGAGGAATGAGCAGATTTCCACGCTAAAAAGACTTCATACCTGGCTGTGGCCATCGGTCTGTTCATTTCCTTGGTGACGAGGTCCTGGCGGTGGAATCAAGGGATATGGCGGCGGAGGATTACTTGACTGTCGGAAGACTCAGTAACGCTTATGCATATACTTACCAGACTAACCTTTTCTTTTCTTCGTTTCTGCTTCTTCGGAGGAGCAAGTGGATTGTCAGGTAAGTCGTCACGTATGTCCGTTACCTGCCGAGTTGCCAGTGGCTTTTCGAGGGCCATTCCGATCTTTGCCAGCTGTGTGACCCGACCGCCAGACCCAGCACCTGACCTCTTTGGACGAGCTGCTTCACGAGTGCGACCTTCAACCTCGTCCCCATCAGCGAGAGAGACGAGATCCTTGCTGCGTTTGCTCTTCACCCGTGAGTTGTCGGCGTCATCTTCTGAAAGACGTTTAGACCGTGACCGCTTTGTCTTCGACCTTTTGTTTGGTGAGGGTGGGAAAATACCAAAACGTTGAGACGCCATCTCGTCAATTTCGTCAATCCAAAGAGCGGCAGGAGACTTGGAATAGTGGGGGGTGGGGAACAAACAGGATCTTGGCTCATTCGCAATATAAATACATCGCTAAAGCTTACAGTTCGCCGTCGTATCACGTACATAAAACAGTCGTAAAGTACCGCGACAATGAAATCACATACAACAAAGCACAAACATTTGTCAGTCACGCGCTGCATCCTCATTACTCCTCATTACAACATCTTGAACCGTTTAACAGGAAAGGGCAGGTTGCCCATGCTTCTGACTTCGTCACGCAAGCAGCGCTTTTGCGTCGTTTGTACAGTATTGGCCGTGTCGACTTCGAGAGTGACATGGGGAAGTAAAGTGGTGTTGAGCAAACGGTGTTGCTCCGCTAAGCCGCACAGCGTGACCGACATCTCCGGGGACTTTTCGGTTGGCATCTCCGCCAAGAAGTCGTCGAGAAGTTTGAGGACCTCGTCAAAAGGTACGAGGCCCTCCTTGTGGACGTAATCCCCAAGTAGCATGTGCCACGATTCCGCCAGCGGAAGCAGATCAGCGAAGTATGGCGATATTTGGGACTGGAGCTCGCTCCGCTTGGAAACAAGGAACGTGAATTTGGCGAATTTTGCAGTTTCGAAATTTGTGGATGCTTCTTCGCTCCAGAACGATAGTAGAGTATTTTCGTGTCCGGTCCCCTCTCGTTCATGCCCAAGGGGTCCGTCGTACAGGACGAGAATCCAGATAAATACGTAAAAGAGTGACTCTATATCATCTGCGTATGTATGCTTGACGGTGACGGGAGTCTTGATATGGACATGAGACAGGGACACGCTTTTGCGCGTCGATGAAGAACACGGCTCGTTGACATAGACCTTGAGCTGGTCGAGGAGATTCGTGGAGAGAAAAGGTAGAGTACCCTTGAAACGCCATAAGTTCTATTACAAAGCACTATTACTGTTGACTTACCGTTCCGCCTATGTCATATTTGTTCCATGGGTTGATCTGTACAGCAAATTCCCAGTCGAGGAAGAAACCCCGTGCCCCGTCTTCGGTATCCTCGATCATGGTATTGTTTATACTACAGTCCCGGTGCAACACCCCCCTTTCTTCGACCGCGATCTGTTGAACTGTTGACGTGAGTAAGGATGACAACCACGCAGAATAGTGCCACGTACTCCGTAAGATATCCCTAATACACGAAACGAGTTCCCTTTTGTCTCTGAACATTGTGAGTGGGCGTGCGCAAGGTTTCATCACAAGGCGGACATGAGTCCTTGTGGACTTCATGTTTGACCACCAGATCTCGTGGCGATAGCGTTGAGTCACGTCCGGAACGCCGGAGCGCATCTCAACAGCCCAGAAATCAACTAAAGTGGGGACGCCGTTGATACCTTGAACAAGCTTCATCATATTTACCTCGTGTAACGGATTCTGGTACTGCAGTCGATAGTCGTTCTGAACCCAGTGATCCTTGATGACGAAGTAGTCTCCGTCACGACGTACAAGGTAACAGACCGTTCCCCGCCCGAGAAACCCGGTGCTGGAAAACAAAATATCACTGATCTCGTACGCATCTTCACGGACCGAAATCGACCCGATGGATGTCATTAACTCATGAGAAAGGGGCCCAGGACTGAGCGTTGGCAATGAAGGGAGCGGTGATAAAGGGGAAATGTTTGTGGCGATGGAGAGTTGTTCGAGAGGTGGTGAGGATTGCGGTTCGAGGGAAGAAAGATGTTGTACTTCGAGTACCGGAGACGGTGATGGGAGTGGGAGAGTGGGAGAAGCAGGGTCTGCGCGGGTGTCTTTCCTTGACTCCCTGGAAGCTAAAGCAAACAATGCCGTCGCTCGTCCCCGGGTGTATGATGGGGGCGGATTGACCGTGATGGTCAGGTCAAAACCGATGTATGACCGGATGCCAAAAACGACAGCACTGAGGATGTACAGAAATGCATCGGGTTCGGAATGTATGTTGATCGGGGGAGAGATGATGCTACCTGAGTGGTCGTAGAAGTGAACGCGGATCTCGTGGTTGACAAGGGACAGCCCGAGAACAAACCGTCTCCAGGGCTGTTCGACCATAACGAGATATGCCTTGGTATCCATCGTCTTACCAAGGCGGGATGCCGGCTGGAAGGTCTCGCTACTATACTCCCCGATCACCTTTGGACTAAGCCATGTGATCTCATCCCGGGGTACGATGGAACTGTTGACGAGTACCATGTCGGGTTTCCGATGAAAACCCGTGGAGCCGGTCAAGCATTGGCTGCTCCAGTCAGCCATCCAAAAGCGCTGCGTACGGAGAGGAATGGTTGGATGGTCGGCCGCCACTGAGGCACCGACTGCGCTCGCGACAGTGTTGAGGAAGAGGGCGATCTGCGCCTCATGGGAAAGAGTGTCTTTTGACGAAGAGTTTCCCGAGGGAAAATGCCAGTTCCATCTTCTTTTCTGCGTATCGTAGAGGGGCACAGGGGTGTCGCTCGATGTCGTGGATACCTGTCGTATGAGCAAAGAATGATGCTTCTTTAACGAGCTGGGAGCGCACTGTAAGTCCTCTGGTTGGATCGTTGAATATACGTCATCCTTGAACGGTGCGAAGATAAAATCTATGAGAAAACCAAGGTTAGAGCTTTGTACTTTGACTCGACTTTCATCGATGACGGTTCCAGCGAGTTCGGAGGCCATGAACTTGTCCATCCTGGCGACGACACGACCGTTTTTGGGGGGTGGGAGAGAACCAAGAGGTTTCAGTGTGCCATCAATTGTCGCACATTTGCCTTGAAATTTCTTCCGCGACGCCATTGATATAAGGTGAGGGTAACGTATAGCCACACTACGCTAAGTATAATCACCCCGTATCATCATATGTAAGCGAAGGCTGTACACTAGCGAGGAAGCGACAAAGGAAAGTATATATTTTTGTCGAAATATTTGTTGAGGTAGAATTCATTGGAGAGTTCAACGGAGTTAGTGTGGGTCAGCCGACGGTCTGCTGTTTCTCCAAAGCGAGGTATGAGTTGTGTAAAGGCACGGAGTTGACTGAGAGGAACGACGTCCCCCAGACGTTCGTTATTGGCACGTTTCGCTCTCTTGAGGATGTCGAGCTGGGTCGCATCTTGTCCAACCATATCAAAACGATGTGCGTACACAAGGAACCGGTCTGTCCAAGCTTCTTTTTTGTTCCGACCGAGAGGACGAAAGACGAGTCGAAGTTGGCACACACTGTGTCCTGAGTATACGTAAGATTTTTTTAAAAGGAAACCTGAATATGCATGTGCAGACCTTTTAAACCACTTTCGGGCCATTTGAACGCCGCATCAACATTAATAATTGTTGTGTCATACCGCCCAAATGTCCAATGTGAGTCCGGTGGCGCGCAGAAAAGGGTTTGCGGTGGGAGAATCGTGCCGGGGTTATGAAATTCGGTGTTCTGGATCCTAACCTTAAACCAGACTTGCAGCTCAGTAAACGGCAGTGAGCAGCTACTCGACGCCCGACGATGCCCACCAATGGGGTGAACGGCAGAAGACCCCATAGTTTGCTCTTTGTTTAAAAAATCGGCTAAGGCAGGGCGAAGATCAGGAAGACCGAATCTTTCTGCGGCGTCATCGACGGTTATACGCCGTATAGTTGGGTCGTAGGCGAGGTGAATGGCTGTGTTGTCATTGATCGTGAAGGTGCGAATGGGCAGCGGAATGGGATCCTTCTTAGTACGGAGATCGGCAGCAATGACGAAAAAGTTTGTAACTGGGCGGGCATAGCCAGGTGATGCAGGGGTGGAATTGCTGTCAGTATCTGGGCTAGAGTTGGTACCGGAGGACGAGTCTGAACCTGCATTCGAAGATGTATCCGAATTCGAGTCAGACGTTGTCTCTTGAGGATGTTGTCCAAGCAAAGAAGTAACGAACTCGAAGGACCGGCACTTCTCTGCGCGGTCCAAATATCGACAGATTTGAGGTTCGTAGTTATTGTTATTGCTGGACCTTGCTGGGACCTTGATTTCTGTGACGTGGGCATGCTCAGTGACGTCCGCAGTCCATTGATAGGGAACCCCGGCCCGCTTGATACTTGGCACTATACTCTGTAGAAGCTCGAGCTTCGGGATGTACCAATTGTCAATAGGTTTTTTCTGTCCTTGTCCGCGTCGGGCCCCAAGCTGTAGGACTATGTCTTTGTTCGCATGGAAATCGCTCAGTGCAGCGGAAATGAGACCAATTTCGTGATCGTCGATACGATGGGCCTGAACTCGATAGCGGAAGTCCATAAGTGCACGGATTGCGGTGATAAATCCATCGGGTGCTGCGCCGCTGATTACGCCAATGATCCACCGCTGAACGTCACGATGCACACGGCCCGTAACCTGTTTCAGTTTAGTAATTCCACCCTTGTAATGACGAAACCCAGTTACTGGCTGCAAGATCGAAACGCGAAAATCGATCTCAGCTGTGCCGAGTACATTGATGCACCACTTAGCATCGTGGTCCCAGAACTCCTTGTGGAGGTGGTGGAGGAATTCCGGTGTAAGGAAACGGGAGGGACACGCAAGCGGGTAGTCCACCCAAAACGGATCACTGATACCATTGAGGCGAAAGCGCTGCGCCTCGCGAAAGAATGCCTCGAGGTCCATAGCGTTGGCCCTGGACTTGACGACCGAAAGTTGCGCGAGTGTGACCTGGCGTGTGCGAGGTTCGTGGCGAAAAGGATCGCCAAATTGCTTAAACATTGCTGTCGTGAGTGGCGAAGTCTTACCACCAACTGCGGCAACCAATGCAGCTTCTGGGGTATCGCAGATATAACTTGCCAACAGAGGAAAACAATAGCGCAAATCACCAATAGAATCAGGTAGCATAACACCCACTCTCCCAGCCTGCTTGAGGGGGGAAAGAACGATATCGAGGCATTGATGGATCAGCCGATCCTCGAGAACGCCGCACATACGTTTATTCGGGTGGATGAATTTGGGGACTGGGAGTAGGGCGGTAAGTATGAATGAATGGGACGACAACTTGAGTCTTGTTGAGGTTTTGATGTTAGCCAGGCCGATGAGGAGCGGGTGAGCAACGCGGCCGCCACTCAGCGTGGATATGTTTGTTTTATCCGAGGAAAGAATTGTGCCTAATAAAGTCGCACCAGTGGGGATCCGCGACTGCTCATTGTAAGTCATCGATCGAGCGAGAAATGTAGTGAACACGCACCTGCATTTCCCAAGCATCCTCGCCCGTAATCCAATCGCTGTAGACACGAGAGTCCTTCGTCGCCGTCGTGTAGATGCGGCGGGGAACAAGTTCTAGTTTGTCGGCGAACAGTGGGTGGCTGAGAATTGACGCAAGGCACTCCAAAGGGTCACGCCAGTAGAGGTAGACGGGGTTCTTCGTTGGATGGGTGGTTTCGATCTTCATGGACTGCCAGCGTGGACCACTCGGCAATAGCTCGGCACGACTACGTAGTTCTTTCGCAGTTCTAAAAGAGAGGCCTAAACCTCGGATCTAGAAAGACATGTTCAGAGATAATGTGAAGTTGTAGACGGCGACTTACTAGCTCGAGCGACAAAAACTCGTTGATGGCAGCCATACTAAGACCACAGCGGAGAAGCCACTGAGCTAGTTTCCATTCCTGCAAAGACGCAAAGGGGTAATACAGGTTTTCTTGACGGTGTGCGCTGAACTGATCTGCGTTGAACCTGTCTACGAACGAAGTTCCCTTTCCGAAGGTTTGAGCGGCACCGATAAAGTACTCCTCAATCGGCGTATCAGACGCATTTACGTCGTCAGCGATATCCATGTCATCGAAGTCGGATTGGAAAACTTCGGCAGTTGGAGGGTCTATTGAGTTGGTCGTTGAGTGCGACAGAGGGGGTCCAGAGCCTCGAGCAGCAAGGTCGGGAGGTTGGAGTTCCTGTTGAAGACGAACGAGGTTGTTTACCCAAGAGTTACAACCAGATGTAGTTTGACTCATATGCATTGCCACGGAAACTTCATCTTTGAAACCTTTACCGCAACTGGGACACCGAGGCATGTATAAGTAAGTCTCGACACCGTGACCATCCGTTTTGGTGGTGCCCTCAGTAACCTCGGGATCTTCCGATCACGTGGTACATGGCGTCCCAAACCCCAAAAAATGGCGCGATTTGGTAATAGGTGGGCGCGCTCCAGACGTTCTAGGAAGCATTAGCATCGGGTGTCAGCCCATGCGCTTCCTGAAACAGAACGTCGGGTTTCGAGACTAGTACGAGGCATGGTGCCTTGAAAAACGACGTGATTGATCGAGTAGCGATGTTGACAGAAGTTTATTACTACCGATTTAAAAATAGGGTTAGCAGCACACCCGAAGTCCCTTCAAATCGGATCAAATCATATTAGGTTCGTCTTTGACCGGGACCTCTCACCTTTGCTGATGGATTCCCACTGTACTCCACGCACATTTCGCAGCCAGCACTCTGCATCTCCCCTTACCTCATGTTGGTCTATGAACCCTGTCAGTGGGGAGACAAAACTAGTAGACCGCCTGAAGGAGACTTGTCAGGCAGTGCAATCAACCCACACTTCGGTGCGTACCAGATACACCTATCATGCGCCCGCCTATTAATTAGTTTTAGTGTGAAAAATCCTTCAGTGGTGATAGTAGGGAGGCGTTACTTGTACTAGATGTCGCTCGTGCCCAACGGGAGGTGGCTCGAGCGGAACACGCTCTTGCATCGTGTCGTGCCCATGAGTATGAGACAATTGCGGAGTTGTACCGATTTAAAGCGCAGCACAACGCTATCAACCTGAACGATAAAGAAATCGATGTGGGTCTTATACGCGCAGCAATGAATCAGTATGATAATCATTCGTACTTGTCACCATTCACCTCTAATAATCCCCGATGCTCAACCTCGGACGGTATGTTAGTTCAACGTGCGCTTACTCTAAGTCTCATTCATTTTCGTAGGAACTATTGTTGAATCGGTTGCAGGACGAATGCTCGCAATCAAGTTGGACTGATCCGACCTGCCCCTCGAGGAATGTCGTATACATACACATATGCTATACTTATGCGATCGGATACGTATATGATGTATGCTTGTCAAATTATGATTTCACCATACTACTGTTTATGCACGACCGACCAAAGGTTCCATTCCGTTCAACGTTCAATTATTGTGTATTTACTTTGATGTCGCAACAAAAGAATAGTATCGTACTAGCTGGTCACCTTAGTCCAAACTCGTGCACGAAATGTACTTGTCGGTGGCCCCCCGCGTCCGCGCCCGGAACAAATTGCGCAGTGTCGTATTGATTTTCGAGAAACACTAGTCCCATCAGGTGCTTATACCTAGAGAAAAATACAGTTATAAAGGGCACGCCAATTGGGTCGGAAGCAATCCGAGAGCAAAAAACATCTTTGGCCACCATCTTCTGCTCGTTCCAATACTTGGTGACGAGCCACTCGATCCCCTGATAATGCTCTATCCGATGCAACGTCTGCCCCGCCGCCTAGTGTCCTTGTGTTCGTTATCATGCTCTAGATCCCACTGAACAGCATGATCCGATCGTCCGTGGATCAAAGTCAACTGTGGGCTGGATCCAGACGGAGACGTATGAAATCCCTGAGGACCACCCTGCCCTCCTCACTGTTCGTGTTCAAATCCTCTCCTGTAGCGTCAGATGATGCATTGTGTGTGATGCTACAACATCAGATAACGATCAGAGATAGTCGTACCACAGAGCCAGTCAATCATCTGTTCACGAGAATGTTCCATCGGTAGATATCATGCAGCCGTGCATCAAGGATCGATCGGGTAGCTTCCTGCAGAAAACGGTTGATTAGGAATGCAGCTTTTGGCCCTTTGCATAAGATTACCCGTGACCGAGCATGACTTCGACGTGTTTCAAGTACGTCAGGAGTTATCGCTTGATGTATCGAGCCAAACGGACAGCCCCCGATCGGCGGAAGGTCCCGCATCTGAGACTGGGGTATGCTTCCGAAGAAACGGTTAATATTGAGTCTTGAACTGGAAACAACGACGTCAGTCGTCAGCATGGTTTGAGAGAGGGAAGGCGGTGCGCACCATGCAGCGTAGACGTTTGATGTCCTTCTTGACAGTTGATGGGCTGCATTTAATACTTTGGATGGCAGTGAGTCGTCCCACTAGCAAAGTCCCCACTACGCCCAACTCTACCCCAGCCCTCATTCATACGAAAAGGCGACAACGCCTACCTTTAGTCGGAAGAAAAACAGCTATCCCTGCAGGTTTCTATGCATCGAATAGATTCAGATTCATGAGAGACACAGAAGTGGTGTGGAATAGTAATGACTCGGAAGAGATCAGAGTCGTTACAAAGAGTTATGTAAGCGATTATCTCCAAGCGTTGAACAAGTCCTCACACACCTTCTCGTCACATGCCCGAGCAACCTCGTCACACTCGGGGCTCATGCTACGATTCGACAACATCGCCATCCTCTCTCTGACGAGCGAGGACGAATGTGGAGGATCAGTAGGGGGAAGAGAGGTGGCAGAGGGGATGGAGAGGTCAAAGTTGGTGATATCGTATAGAGTGAGTCGCCCTTAAATTACTTTCATTCCGACCTCTCGGACGAGCGAGGGCGAATGTGGAAGACCAGTGGAGGAAAGAGGGCTGGCGGAAGAGCTGAAGAGGTGGACGTTAGGCGAGGTGATGGTATCTGGAGTGGGTTATCCTTTCCTTTCGCTCCAGCCTCTTTCTGACGAGCGATGGCGAATGTGGAGGACCAGTGGAGGAAAAAGGGCTGGTGGAGGTGGAGGAGGAGAAGTGGTCATTGGGCGATGTCGTTGTATCTAGAGCGAGTTATTCTTTCCTTCCGCTCGAGCCTCTCCATGTAACCCAAGGCCGAGCCCTGCTGTCCTTTGACCTGGCTGTCGTTCCCCTTCGACCTAGCTTCCCGTCCAACCGCGTCGCGTCCTGTATACCACTCGAGGCCGTGTACTCTGACGACGCAGAGTTTCTCTGTTCGTTCCCTACACCGAAACTCCTTTTTAGGTGAGTTCGCCTCTGCTCGCAGGCAGCGTACCACTCATTCATCATCGCCGTAGACCGTTCCACAGAGCGTGTAGAATCCTTGGAAATTGCGTCGTGCACATGGATGTTGTCTTGGACAACAACCAGCTTGGTCCTTTCAAACAAGCTTGTTTCGCCCGCGCTATCACCCCCTACCCTAACCTTCGCGAGCTCGACCTTACTCTCTATGGCTGTGGGGAACCAGGTACAGACATTCTTGGTAGTCCGTCTTTTCATCCCGCTACTCTCGTTCGACTTTCCTGTTTGGCTGCTCCATACGTCCTCGCCAGCGAACAGCTTGTGCGCAGTTGAATTGAATCGCGGGTCGAGCCTGGGCCTATTGGATTACCTGATAAAGAATCACACAGAGAGCTTGCAAGTGCTCGGTATCCCTTCCTGACCGCATTTGAACACGCCATCACCATCTTTGTTCGCTTCGTCAGCTGCGCACGGGACGCCTATCTAATGAATCCCGTCTTCCGTCAACTTCCAGCGAGGATTTAGCATCTCGCTTTCTGCACGAATCGAGACACCCCGTTATGGAACCTCGCGGAAGTCGTCAAGACTTGTGATCGTCTGGAAAGCGTCACTCTCAACCTATGAAATAAGGGCAATAGTCAACTTTCGGGGTTGGAAATGGTGTGTGCATTCCGTGGCGTACATCTCTGCATCGCCGATAACGTCTGAGTTCGTCTCGTAAGTGCGGTATTAGACAGTCTGTGTATACAGGGTAGTTGACCCATCACTCACTCGTCGTGTTAGCGAAACACCTTTATCCCCGGGAAACGGGCTCCTCTTGACCGCGTTTCCGTAGCAGTACTTGGTATATATCGTGGAAGAGGTGGGGTTCAATGTTGGCTCCGTAGATTTCATCGGATTCGGAAACCTCACCTCGAAGTCCTCGCAAGCCATGTCGCATGCGCCCTATTACCTTCAATGCTCCCCCACGTCCCAATCAACCATCGCCCTCCCCATCACTGGTCGCTGCGTGCTCATCCGGACGTTCAACGACAGAATCACCTCGGCGCCAAGTAGGACTTCGAGGTAATTTTCCTACTCCTTGAATTCATTTCGGTCGTTAACCCGTTTTCTCCAGCTCCAGGATGCGGATTTCAAGATCAAGGTTGTATTTGCATCAACCCCCAGTATGCCGCTTGGCACAGTTCTTGTGAGTCCCGGTGACCAATGGATGAGTTAATACATCTCCAGCCACATCGCGCATGCTTGTCTAGGGCAACTACAGATTCTCCGCTACCCGTTACATTGACTCGAACCGTCAACGCACCCTGTTCGTGCCCAAAATCAACTTCAGCCGTACCTCAGCCACATCCCCGGCCACGTTCCATTCGTTCTCTCCATGTGAGCTCCACATCCTTTGCCTTTGGTCTTTTCTGAACGGGTGGCTAGTCCTTCCTCCCTCCCTATTATTTGGGCCCCACGAACGGTATCAACATGTTCAGGATCCAAATCAGTCGACACCCCTGCTGCCGCGTGGATCAATGCCGTGTTCAATGACACCCTCGCGAGTCCGAGCTGTAACCTTGTAATAAGGGTTGCATTGCCTTGGTCGCCACATTGGGAACGGGATGAAGCAACTGCCGTTCCCGCCGTTTCGTTGAGAGTAAGGAACGCGAGCAAGTCACTCGGGACTTGTCTCGCGAATGCGGTACTCTCGTAGTTACTCGGCCTGCCAAGGCACGGATTGAAAGGAGTAACTAATCATTGTGTAAATCATTGTGTAATG
This sequence comes from Leccinellum rugosiceps, assembly GCA_038089755.1. Taxonomy (NCBI): domain Eukaryota; kingdom Fungi; phylum Basidiomycota; class Agaricomycetes; order Boletales; family Boletaceae; genus Leccinellum; species Leccinellum rugosiceps. The sequence continues at coordinate 3,719 of JBBPLL010000594.1, read as the reverse complement.
TGACATCATGATATAAAATTGACATCGGTTATGAACTTAATACTATCTATGCAGTTTGGGAACTGTCACCAGCTTATGGAGTTATGAGATGCTAAGGATATTTTGTCTAGGTGATTGGGCTTTGCTGTGGAGGCAGGTTACTGTGGAGAGCTGTATAGTTGGTAAGTGTCAGTCTATGGAGTTCTGAGATGCTGTGGAGGTTTTGCCAAAGTGATCAGGTTCTGCTGTGGAGGTGGGTCACTGTGCAAAGCTGTATAGTACTTGATAGTAGTCATTTCCTTTATATTTCTATGTGTCACTGAGAACATTTTTGTGTTTTGCTGATTAGTATCTGCGAGAGGAACCCTCATCTGATCACCCACCTACGGTTCCCACACCTGACAACCATCATCCCGATGACGAGATATCACATGATTATAGTCAGAACAAGTGCCAATCTACGAGCCCTACTACTGATTACTTCAAGATGTCTAGTAGTCTATCCCAGAATGACTCCCCTGTGTCACCCCGAAGAACCTTTACCAATGGACCGGTTGCATTTCATCTCAACTACGATCCAGTCAGGAGTATTAGCATTGACGATGTCGCCGAGCAGTATTCACTTCCAGACTTGCGAGGAGCTATTGTGCACTATTTATACCGCGAACAAGATGGCCGCCCCCTTCAAATCGGTGGACAGAGGCGATATCAAAGTGATGAGCGCTTGCCGTTCGACAAGTTACAGGTCTGGCAGAAAGTTCGTGTGCAGCAAAAATCGTATCATGATAGCACTATGCCATTGCCACCGCAGACACTAAATGCACATTCTGCAAACGTGGACTGGCCTAAAGGCTGCTATGATGCCGCCTTCGTCAACATCAATGAAAAATACAAGTGGCCTTGGAGTGGTCTTAGTGGTCTGTTATTCCCTATCACTTTGTAAGCATTTTTTATCTTACCTTTATCAGGTCACATGGTATGTGAGATCCGCCTCATTTTCCGCCCGGTACCCTCACGCGGTCAGCCGGCGTCATGGTGGAGTAGTAAATTTCTCGTGTATGCCATGCGGTTCGATATACAAGGAAATGATACGGTCACGGGTATGCACAGCCTGAAGCGTGCGATACGATCAAACGGTATCACCACGGGAGATGTGTTCCCACTTGAGCAAATTTGAGCACTAGCCCCCCTCGTCCCGAAGTTTGGCTCTGTAGCTGATATGCGGCTTACGTCCAGAACATCGTCATACTATTCTACATATTTCTATTTAAATCATTTCTTCGACAAAGACCTGTTTTACACTATCCATTGATTACCATCTTATCAAACTGCACGTGCTCTTATTGTCTTGCTTATATGGAAGCGGCTGTCAAATGCCTTCCCATCGCAGTTCCCTTTGTACTTAGCTGAGAAATACTAATTATACCATTCTGATGTCCCTTGCACATATCCGCCAGGTCAGTCCAGGACTGACTAAATCAACCAACTTCACCATCCGCAACTCCTCCAATGGTACTGCAGAACATCGAAGAGTTGGTTATCCCAAGACTCAGGCCAGTAAAGTGGCAATCCACGGCCGACTCTGTGCAAGCGAATCACAATCAAGAGTGACTCGGTCCCTGAGTCCGACGCCTCCGTCAGCAAAAGGCCGTTCAGCCAGCCCCACGCCCCAGCGGGGGGTCACCAACATTCAGAACTCAGACCTTCAGAGTCCCGCAAACAACGGCAACACCAACCTTTGCCCCGCAAACTACTCAAATGGCAACACGAATCTGCATATTCTCGCTGCTCCAGGTGACATTGTCGCTCACAACTCAGGAGTTGACATAGGTATGACCGTTTAATTTTTTCCTCATATCTTTCACTAACTGGTATCTATCACAGCTAAGTGTACGAGAATTGTTGACGGGATACGAAATATGCAAGCTCCGGGAGAGACCAAGGTATTTTTATTCTAATCCTACTGAAGCTCTTATATGAATCGTGACAGAGATTTACGGGCATTGACAGTTGTGAGTATGCTTGCATCGCGCAAGCGTTAGACGAGCCAGTGGGGGAAGACAGTCCAATGTACGAGGCCAGGTAATCTTTATTTGTACACGCCTTCTCACTGATCTTAACCCTCGTCTAGGCTTGGATATTTCCCAAGGGACAACGAATTGCAGGTAGTGATGCCTGATGACGTACACGAAAGTCCCTTCAATGAACTCCAAGCTGACCTTCGGGACATCATTCATCACATCCCCTTCCCTACTTTCAGCAACGGAAGGAGGATCGTCGTGATCCGATTGCCTGGCAACATGCAGGTTAATGGGAAGACCATCTCAGCATATCCGGATGCCCACATTTGAAACTCCTCCCAATCCAACGATCCCGAACTATCTTACCCTCTACCGTACTTTTTCCTCGAATGTGCGTTCTCACAAACTGAGAACAGCGTTAACCGCAAGCTCGTGGAGTACGTCACGAGCTTCCCGAAGACCGTCACTTTGATGAAAATCAACATCAAGGAGTCGCCACTGCACTACCAAGCCCCTAGTTATGATTCTGAGGTGGCGAAACGGTTGGCCAACAAGGCCACCATACCGTGGAAGAAGTGGATGCCGAAGAAAACTGACTCGAATGCCCTTGGGCCCGTTATCACGCACGGGATCTGTTGGATCGATATCTCGGTGATAGAGGTCCAGATATGGGTTAGGTCCGGCTGTGATCCCATCGACATTACGTCTGTCACAAGTACCGACGCACAAGAGTACGCCTTCGGCGTAAGACATCTGCTTAGTCATTTAATGTCTTGGGCTAACTCACTACAGACCTTATACCCTACACTTGACATGTCGGATGTCGACAACAAGCTCCGAACATCTCTCGGACGCATCAGAGACATCGCTGTGCGCTATGCTGAAAAAACGCTTGCATCACAAGGCACATCCGGCTCTCTGGAAGACGACCCGGACGTGATGGAAGACGATTCAGACTCGAATGAAAATGACTCTGATGGCTCGTCAAATGGGTCGGTCGATGGAGATGAGGATCTCGGCCTGGATTGGGTCTCTGGTTCCGACTCAGGTAGCTACCATACTGGGAATCGTCCTGGTGCGTCCGAACGCAACCAGTCAGTTGTGTGATGCTGACATCGTCTCAAGATCCATATAATTTAGCGGAGGCCCGAGCCTGGTCGCCTCCTCTCCCACTCTTCAATTGGGAGACGGTCCTTGTAGAGGATATGGCCATCGCCACCTGGAGGACCGCTTATCGACGCTACTGCTATTGGCATGCTGCCCTGCGCAAGCGTGGAACTGCAGACGTTGCGTCTGGCAGGCCCGGAAACAGATCAAAACGTCGGCGTGGTTGAGGTCGCATCTAGTATCGTTCAGCCTTGCTCTTCGAAGTCTTTTTTTCACACTATCGAAATCGATTCAGATACCCGTTTCGTCCACAGCCATTTTGTTCGTTCCCCTGTATCTGTTCTTTTCGTATTGTAGCTTTCCTTTTGCACGCGTAACGTTGCTGACTGTACAACATCGCTGAGTAAACGGTGTACCACCAAGTTGTACAGAATAAGATTCTATTTATTTGATCAAGATCTCATTGTTGAGATTCGTAGATTCGGTTCTATTCATTCTACGATATCTCGTAGTGTGACAAGTCGTCACTACTACTGACACTGAAACGTGACACATTAATCATGTGATCACTCACGTGTCTTATCTCTTATCTTCTTATCTTTCTATCGCTTA
>JBBPLL010000593.1:0-17768 GCA_038089755.1 Leccinellum rugosiceps | reverse complement strand
TGCAGGCAAAGAGACTCGAACTGCAGACGTCACACAAATCACACGCGTGACAATGCCTCCGGGGTCCTACCTTAGCCGACGATTTTTTTGTGATGCATTTTCCGCAGAGAATTGCAAAGCGCTGTAACATATCTGACGTCGTGTCATAGATACCGTCACCATCACGGTTACGTCGTCATCATCCCGTCAACCGATCCATCGTCTTCGTCGTCGTCATATCATGGTGGCATGAGGATGGGATGAGGACGGGGACGTCAACGTTGAGCCATCTTTCTCGTCGTGTTGTCGTCGTCGCTGTGTCACCGTTGCGTCATCATCATCGTCGGTGTCGTCACATCATGGTGGCACAAGGACGGGGATGGGGATGGGGACGTCAACGTCAAGCCATCGTTCTCGTTGTGTCGTTGTCGTTGTCGTGTGCTGTGATGTTGCCAGCAAGCCACATCACCATCGTGGCGCGGTGTTATTGAGCAAGAAGAGGGAGGAGGGTGAGGGGGTAAGGACAAGGACGAGGTAGTACTTACTGTGTCATTTGACACCATTGCGGCGAAATTGGAACATGCCCTGCGCCATTGTCGATCAGGACTTGAGGTGGCGGCGTGTGTACAGGAGAGGGAGAGGGAGGGAGGGAACGTGGATGGGACCGTCGTGTCGCTGTCGTCACGTCATCCCCGAGACAGCGCGTGTGCAGGGGAGGAGTGGGAGGGGGTGCGGATGGGATGAGGATTTGCCGTCGTGTCGTCCCCGAGACAGCATGTGCGCAGGAGAGGGAGAGGGAGCGAGGGAGGGAGTTGATTGGTTGTCGTCATTGTGTCGTCGTCATCGCTGCGTCGCTGTTGCATTGTCATCGTCGTCACGTCGTGGTGGCACGAGGACAGAGACGGGGACTGGGATGGGGATGGGGATTGCCACATCATATCACCATCTTCGTGTCGTTGTCGTCACGTCTTCCCGTCCTTGTCGTCGTTGTGTTTGCGGTGCCCCAGTGTTGTTGATGCCATATGTGCCAGTGGGAGGTGGGAGGTGGCACTGTTGCACCGTGCGCCGTTGTCGTCCTGCCTCATCGTTGTCGTCGCAGTCCACCGTGTCGCTGCCGTCTCCCTGTCCTCCCCGTTGTGGTTGTGGTTGTGGTCCGCAATGGCATTGACACCATCCTCGCCGTTTCGCCATGGCGTGTCATGGTGCTGCGTCCTCGCGAGGTGGAATGTGGTAGACGGTGAGTGGGAATGGGAGTGGGGAGAGGGTGGAGTGCTGGCGGCGTGTTGCACTGTGACCGTGCGCTGTTTTCGTGGCAGGGAGAGGCAGAGGCAGAGAGGGAGAGGTCGGAGGGGGTGGATGAGATGAGTGAGTGGGTGAGTGACTCGGAGGATCGGTATTACTTGCCGAGTACTTAGCTGTAGTGATGTACTAGTAGCGTTTGACAGACTCGGTGAATTTCGAGTGACGGCGTCACGTGACTCTGGTTGATTTCGAAATCTCCGACCGCTCGTTTTTCATCCTCATCACTCACTCCCTCATCCACGACGTAACAACACGGTGGGCATAACTCCCCGTTGCCATCTTCACCTTCACCCTCATCCCTCCCACAGCAACCGCAACGGCGCGACGACGACGTAGGGGCACCGCCTTGACGCCAACAACGCAGCGACGACAACACGACAATACGATGCCGATTGATGACGTGACGAGGTGAGTACGCCCTGTCTTTGTCCTCATCTACACCATCCTAACCCTCCTCCCTCCCTCACACAGCAAGCCAGCACGATGACATGACGACGACACGACGAGGTGAGTACTACGCCCCGACCTTGACCTCGTCCACGCCATCCTCACCCTTTTCCCTCCCTTGCACACCAACCTAGCGCAGTGACATGACGTCGCGCCATGGCGAAACGACGAGGACAGGGAGATGGTATGGTGTCAGCGACGCCTCGACAACAGCAGCGACATCGGCACGACATTAGCGACACCATGGTGCCGTGACTACGACCACAACGCCAACCCAGCGGCGTTATAACAACAACGACAACGTTGACGTCGCGTCACCATGAAACGACGAGACGGAAGACGGGGAGGATGGCATGGGACGACGCCGCAACACCGTGAGACGACGACGACGACGGGTCACAGCGAAACGCTGAGATGCTACAACGTCAGCGACAGCGACGCACGACACAATAATGCAATGGCACGATGACGATGTGATGACTGACCTGACGATGACACGACTCCTTTCTATTTTTTTTCTTTGCTACTTTTGTTGTACTTAGATGGTTGAAATATAAACGATGCTTCGTTTTATTAATCGAGAGTACCTGAAAGCTCGAAAGTAGTAGGGGCTCAGGCTAGTAAAGCGTGAAAGTGTCAAACAAGGCCCGTGGTAAGGTGTAAAAGTGCCAAAGAAAGGGCTGGTAAAGCATGAAGGTTGCAAAGTAGAAGAACGGAAAGTTCCAAAGCTACTAGTAGTACTGTAAAGATCCCTGCGTGACTCTTGCGTGACTCAACGTCCATCTAATCTCTAACCCGATGCAACTCAATGGGAACCTTAGCAACGTAGTGCCTGTTCTGACCTCCATAAAAGGTGCCTCTGAAGCTACAGAGATACCAGGACAGATCGAGCAAATCAGGCACGTAAAAATATGCATGGGGTTGTGCCAGGATGTTAGATCAATGCTGACAGACAATGACCGTTAAGAAACTACTAGCGACAGCTCTTTAAATCAAACGTGGTTGTCCTATCATCATACACCTCATTCACCTTCGAGAACAAGCCAACAGCGCGTTCCCTACGCTGCTCCTGAGTCTTCTTAAAGTGCTCCTTGACGCTTGGGGACGCAGCTTTGACAGCCCTAAACCCATATGCAACCCAGCGAAGCAACCCACCTGGGCAGTATTGCGTGAATGATTGGCGGGTTTCGTGCGGTTGGATGGCAGCATTGCCGTGAAGAATGGTCCCAGAGGGGATGAGGACGGTTGATCCAGGAGGAAACTGGATCACTAATCCCAAACTGAACAAAATAAGGTGCCCACCCAGGGCAGGATCGTATGATCCACACGCAAATATAGCACAGAGGCCATAAGGAACGTTGGTGTTGTCGACATGCTCCAACGTTACGACACGGGCGCCGCAGTTGAACGTACAGGTGGGGAAGATGCTGTTTTGGAACGGCTTCTTCAAGCACGTATACCTTTCGAGCAGCAAGTTGAGATTGACCTCGTAGTCCTTGCTGAGTTTTGGCGAATAGAATGCAAAGCAACCTAGTAAAGAAGGCAGTGAGGGGGATGGGGTAAAACATACAGATGGAACGCACTGCTCATGAATCCAGCAGCACGGATGAAATTGTTGTCCTGGCAAAGCTTATCCACAACGGCCTTGTTGGCAGGCCTGTGAACAAGATTTCCAGGGGCCTAGATGCATGACTGAGTATGGTAGAGATCACGGTGCAAAGCGGTCTTACCGTCTGGCCGCCTCCGTAAGATATGCCAGTGGACAAGGAGGTAAAGCTACCCCTTCGTCCCTTGTAGCAGCCGTGAACCATAGAGGCAGCCCCATGAAGCTGGGTGCTCATCCCTCTATGGACCTCGTCCCAATCCTGACCCTTTGGTCGACCGGCCAGGATTGCCATGATGCGGTCCTCCTGGTCAACGATGGCGGTTGGGGTTCTGAAGCGGGCAGGGTCGGTGTGGTTCATTAAAAAAGAAAGGAAACTGACCGGCCGTCCCATTCCACAACCTTGAATCCACGGCCAACCAGCTCCTCAAGAGTGCATTCCTGAGAGCCACATGGTTGGCGCCGACTGACGAAGGCTCCCTTGGCGGCCGGGAGGTTTTTAGCATCGAAGCTGACCCTGATGGGGTGGACGCTTTTATGCTTCTTCGAGTTTGAGAAGCGGGGCTGGCTTGGGCTCTTGGCCTTATGCATGGCCCGGTTTGTTTGTCTGCGAAACTTATCAGAGGCATTCCTGCCTAAAGATCGTCGTGTCGGTGGCTTGTCAACGCCAGGTAAAGACGGAAGGGGCCCCTGAGATGGCTGGGAAGGGTCTGTTGGGCTCTCTATGGAGCCTGACTCGTGGTCGCTTTGTCCAGAGAGGATGTGGTCTAGCTCCCGCTCCAAAGCTTCGTCGATGCACCGTTCAAGCCGGATTGATTCAACGCAGATGACAGCGGAAACCTCGTGTAAGGGCATCTAAAAAGCAAAGACGGGGGGTGGGGGATGAAAAGAAAGACCGTTTTGGGGCACGCAGGTTCAAGGAAGAGAGCTTCACAAGGAGCGTATCCGAGTCTGAGTTGCAGGCTGGCTTGAAAATGTAGTTTTGCCATGACTCAGCAAGAGCTGGCGATTAGCACCCTGAGCCAAGCTTTGAGCAGGAATGCCGGGGCCACATTCGAGCACGCCTGAGCCACAAATACAGAGACTTCTAGATAGCACTTCGACGATAGCAGCGAGCCAACAGCTTCACACGGGCTTCAAGCACATCTCTTACTACACCTTACGTAGCTTACGATACATATCATGTTTCATAACAATTCCATCTTGTAAATAGGCCAGCGGCTCAACGTTGTCATGCAATGCGAGGCGACGGGCGGTCTAGCACTGCAGCTCAGACAGGCCTATGCTGCGCTAGGGCTTCGCGCGCCAGCGTCTGTCTTGCCTCAGCATGCCAGTAAACCCCCCTACCCGCGAGCCAACGCCTGGCTCGCTGTGCCAGCCTCCGCGATGCAATGAAGGGCCTGGGCTAGCCCGTATTTCCATGGGGCCTCACGTGCCAAGGTCTGGCTCGTTGCGGCGGCATGGAGAGGCCTGCACCGTCTTGGATCCCGCTTGGGCCTCACGTGCCAACGTCTGGCTCGTTGCGGCGGGCAGGTTTGGGGTTGGGTCGAGCCTCACGCGCCAAGGTCTGGCTCGTTGCGGCGGGCAGGTTTGGGGTTGGGTTGGGCCTCACGTGCCAAGGTCTGGCTCGTTGCGGCGGGCAGGTTTGGGGTTGGGTTGGGCCTCACGTGCCAATGTCTGGCTCGTTGCGGCAGGCAGGTTTGGGATGGGGTTGGGCCTCACGTGCCAAGGTCTGGCTCGTTGTGGCAAAGTGGCCAGCAGCCAGGTCTGGAAGTGCATCGTTGAAAGAAACAAGCTGCTTTTAAGGCATAGGGCTTCACTGGCATAACAGCAACAAACAAATAAATAAACATCCAGGCCAGCAAACTGCCCACCACAGCCATGCCACACCTGCCCGGGCCCGGGCAGCTGTTTTACGGCAAAGGGGCCATCAGGAAATTTACACATTCCTTACCCATACCTACATCTACCTATTTCGCACTTAGTACGCATAACTATTCTAGTAGTGGATAAGCAGTCTAAGCAGATCCCGTTGCCTATTGTTCGCTTAAATCTGCTTAATTCACACTTGCCAGATGCTTGGAGAGTCGACAAAAAATGGATATTGGGTAAAATTAAGCATACAATCAAAAAAAACAACAAACTTAGTTAAGTAAAAAAATAGGTCTCTTCGACGTTGCATCCCATTCCCGTCGTCGTCGTCCGCGTCCTGCTTCCCCCGTTCCCATCGTTGTCGTTGCGTCGTGGCATGTCGGTGCCACGGCGTGTCGTCATTATCCCGTCCCGTTCCCATTCCCGTTCCCGTCGTCGTCGTCGTCGCGTTGTGGCATGCTGGTGCCACGGCGTGGCGTCATCGTCGTCATCCCGTTCCCCCCCGTTCCCATCATCGTCGTTGCGTCGTGGCATCTTGGCGTCACGGCGTTGTCATGGTCGTCGTTATCCCGTCCCATTCCTGTTCCCGTTGTCGTCGTTGTCGCGTTGTGGCACGCTGGTGCCACGGCGTGTCATCGTCGTCGTCCCGTCCCGTTCCCGTTCCCGTTCCCGTCGTCCCGCCCCATTCCCATTCCCGTCGTCGTCGTCATCGTCGCGTTGTGGCATGCTGGTGCCACAGCGTGCCGTCGTCGTCGCCGTCCTGTCCCGTTCCCGTCGTCGTCGCTGCGTCGTGGCATGTCGGTGCCACAGCGTGTCGTCGTTATCCCGTCCCGTCCCCGTTCCCATCGTCGTCGCGTCGCGGTATGCCGTCGCGTCAGTTGACGCGTTGGGTGCCACGTCGCGTCATTCGTCGACGTCGTCATCCCGTCCCGTTCCCGTCGTCGTCCCGTCCTGTTCCCCGTCATCGTCGTCACGTCGTGGCACGCCGTTGCGTCAGTCGACGCGTAGCCACACCGTCATCGTCGTCGTAGCAGCGGTGGTGGCAGCGGTGTTGCGTGGTGGCAGCAGCGGCATGGTGGTGGTGGCTCCGTATTGTTGTGTGAACGAGGGAGGGTGAACATTGTCCGACGATGTTCAAAAATATTGAACTCAGCCAGCGTCACGTGACGCCATCGCTCGAAATTCACCAAGTCCCTGATTGTAAGTATTTAGTTTACTACTCAGCTACTTAGACGTCGATGCAGCGACGATGATGGTAAGCTCATCTCCTTGCCCCCTCACCTTCCGTCAGCACGACACATTGACGGACGACGCAACGACGCCGTGACGACGACGATGACGACGACTCGACGCGGATGACGACCCGTCCGCATCCCCTCCCTCTGTCCGCATTGACGAACGTGCAAGGGCACTACCACCACCACCACCACATCGACGAACGACGCGACGTGACACCACGACGCGTCAACTGACGCAACGGTGTGCCACGACGCGACGACGAATGGTGCAACGGCACCACCACCACCTCCATGAGTCGACGAACGACACGTCATGGCGAAACGAGGAGGACGACCGCACGGTAAAATGATGAGGGGGAGGAGGTAGGGGCTGACACGACGACGACGATGATGGCGCACGTCCCCTCGACGTGACAACACGACAACGCGTGCCGCGACGACGACGGGAACGGGGGGGAACGGGACGGGACAACGTCGACGACACACCGTGGCACCGACATGCCACAATGCGACGACGACGACGACGACACGCCGTGGCACCAGCATGCCACAACGCGAGACGATGACGGGAATGGGGACGGGACGGGACGACGACACGCCGTGGCACCAACATGCCACGACGCAACGACGACGGGAATGGGGGGGAACGGAACGACGACGACGACGACACGCCATGGCACCAGCATGCCACAACGCAACGACGACGACGACGGGAACAGTGTTACACGACGCTGGCTGAATTTGAAATCTCCGACGCTAACCTACTAAGAGCCTTGTTCCCCTCACCACACGCCTCATCACGACGCACAACGACGCACAACATGGCACGAAGATGACGTCACGTTCACGCCGTCGTGCCTCCGCCTCTCTCCCTCCCACTCACCCACCTACAGCGTGACGACGACGACGACGACGATGCCACAGCAGGGAGATGAGGGCAAGAGTCGCAAGACCACCGCGGACGATGACACAGCGATGAATGCGAGGATGAACACTTCGAAAACGTGCGTTCTTCCCTCCCCCCTCTCTCTTTCTCCCTCACCCACCACATGCTAGGCCTCCATGCTGCCAGCACACCTCACGGCGTGAGGACACCGCGCGACTTGAACAGCACACACCCCCCGACGGTCAACGTGGCACCGCGACACGACGACTGCTACGACGGCATACCACAGCGCGACGAGGAGGAGGAGACGGCACTGTGTCGGCCAACACCACGGTACCGTTGCAACAGCAACGATCGGATGACTCGGACGTTGACGTCATGTCGCGGTGAGGCGGCAAGGACAGCACGGCAGGCAAGAAAGGGACTGAGCAGTGTGGTTGTCATTTTTATTCAAAGCCTGTCATATGTACTACTAAGAAACAAAAAAGGAGTCAAGGCATAGTTTTCAACGATGAAACCATTGCCGAAGCAAAGATACCTTGAAGCCGTTAGCAGAGGAGCGTATTGACGCGGGGATAATGACTACCACCCTTGATATCAGGGTGGACAAAGGTTACACCAACAGACCTCCAAAGGTGGTCGAACAAATGAAACCACCGCCATGTCTCCTCACGCTTACTTCACGCAATCACCTGAGCCCATCACAGCGCCACTCCCTGAATGTCGTCACTGATCTCGTATGTGATGGATATATCTATGCCCAAGATGAATCTGCGGAGCTTTTACACCCCATTGACACCTTTGAATCAGCACATACACAACTGTGGTGATATCCCTTTTTAGCTGTGGCCATGGCCAGCCATGGTGTAGCAATATTAATGTTTGATCGGGTATCATCGTGACCGCTTATGCTACGCTACTGGCAACACGTAACAAACATTGGTTCCACATACACAGATAATACACGCGTAGCGTACCGCAGACATAGAGGCTGTGGCTCCCTTGCAGTCTAGCACAAAAGGAGTTATCCTACGGTGTCGCCAGTGCCATCGATGGCCATGTGTGGTGGCTAGAAACAGCACGCCATAAAAATATGAGGTGCTTGGATCGAGCAAAGAGCTGGAAGAGTGCTCAACAAGCCATTTTGCACCATGCCTCTGCTCCCAGCTGAACTTCAACGTGAGATATTCTTGCTCGCTCCTCCCCAAACAGCACATACCTGCTTGTCAGTGGCCAGCCATGTTAAACTGTGGTGCGTACTAGTCAGGATAGCATGCATGGGCTGAAATGCCTACCTGCATGGTCAACACAGGTTGGATCCAATCCTCTATAGGGCAGTGTGTCTGACTACAGACTCCCGGGCACGGAAGTTCTTGATGTCCATCGAGCATCGCCCCAAGTTTGCGCTGTCTGTAATCAAGGCACTTTGCCTCAATGTGTCTGTCGATCTGGACATCGCAGCTTCGATTCTCACCTTGTGTGCCGGGATCAAGTATCTCAACATGCGTTTTCCTTGCCACCTCTTCGGCAGAAACCCCATCCTAATCCCACTCAACGAGCTCACTCGTCTGAGTGTTCTCTACGTCGACCTCTCCTCAATCTTCAACTCCAGTGTAATTTACTTACCGAACGTCCCCCTTTTTCATCGTGTCACCCACCTTCACTTGTGCAACGCCTGGGCCACTTGGGACCCTGTAGCAAACTCGATCGGTCTAGCAGCACTTGAGCAGATCACACACCTTTCACTTTACCTGTCAACGGTTCGTACACTGCCAACACTCTTGCAGAACATTCTCGACCACAAGAACCTCACCGTCCTGGTCTTGTGGAAGAGGTCTTTTATTTCCTATCGTGTTGCCGCAAACTTCCTTATAGATCACAGCCTTGTGGACAGGCGTGTACTTGTTCTAGATGGGGAGTTATTCCGTCATCACATGCTGGAGGATAATTTCTGGGAAAGTGCTGAACAGGTTGTTAAAAGCCGTGAAAGCGATGATGGTTTGTACAAACCCCACCTGATAGTGGCCAAAACCGCACTGATTGCCTTCATGTCACAGCTAGTATACCATCAGATGATGATGACGACGATCCGATCAGGCCACACGTTGTGATGCCTGCTGATCATGGGTTCCACTCGGACATAGAGTGGGAGGTCAAGACCGAAACGGACTCCAATGAGTCTAATGAGGAGCCTGAGGAAGATCTGTTCGAGGATCCATAGGCGAAGATAAGCACGATGACGCGGTCGGACCTGCGCTAAGTGGCATACCTGTACTATTAGTGACATCTGTAGCCCATATTGTGTATACAAGTAAAGCGCATGGCAGGCAAGGGCCCTGTCTAAAAATGCTCCGACCTGCATCAATTGCATTGATGTCACTGCACGACCCCAGTACTATGCCAGCGTTTGGATGCACGCACACACCTGTCCGCACTCATCCTAGCCCTTCATCCTCGCCATTGCCATCATCTTGTCCCCGGTAGACATATGGCATGTACACCCTGCACCTGTCCCCTTGGCGGCCAATCTGTGGCCTGAGCTGTATACCAGAGCCGAGTAGAGGCTACCCGAATAACTTCCGCCTAAAAATTTGGTCCAAAAAAGTATTATGAAGACCCCTTATGTAGCTTCCTTCTCTCCGAATTTGAGAGGAGTAAACGGTGACGTTATAAGCGCAGCTTTGGAGATCTAGGGCCACTCTGGCCATTGATCTTGTACGTACTTGTCCCTCATTCTTGCCTGCTTGCCCTCATCCTCAATTCAGAACCTCAAGCGCACATGTGGCACTGCCCCCCATTTTCTACGTCTACCTCCACCTCAACATCTCCCGCCCTCACCCCTCGTCTCTCATTGATCAACCTTGCCCATCCTCACCTGCACACACGCCCTTCAACTTGCTCCCTCACACCCCCACCCTTGTTATCTTGTCGGCTCCCACCTCATCCTGTTATAGGCTTATAGCCATGCAACATTGATTTGTTTGTCCTTGCTTCCTTTCAAGTTGCCACGTCCTCACCCTCTCATCGTACGTTGTGATATGCCCTGGCCATCTTGCTTGCCTACATGTATGTCTGTCTTCCATTGCCACCCCACTTTGGTGTTGCCCCCAGCCTCACTGCATCGAGGGCGGCATGCTGTGACTGCTGTGTGCTCTCATTCTGCCAAGAGCGCACAACAGCCACTGCGCGTTGTCATCCTTTTCTCTCTTGTGTCCGCCTACCTTCCACTCTCGTTCACAATCCCCGGCCCATGGTCCACCCCACCCTGTTCAACCTCTTTTTGGTAAGTCAATTTGTCCAGTGCTTGCTGCAACTCCCGTGTACTCTATTTCAGGACAGCTTTTGGCAAGCTCAAAGGACCCTTTAAAACTCAGATACCTACTCCGACGATCCACAGCTTGAATCGCGCAGTCAGGATGTCATCGAGCAGCCTCTGTGGGACACCACCTCATCTTTCGCCTTCCCTCACTCCATCTGTAAATTCATCCTCCTTACCTAGTCCAAAGGATACTTTGGAGCATCCACAGGTCAACCTCAAGTTCCCATCTGGAGATATCAGGTACTTCGACATCGAAAGAATGTCTATTTCAGACACTCACTGGCATGCCCATCTCCACCACATTTCCCCCAGCCCTCCCTCTTCTCCTCTCTATAGACTATCTCACAGACAACGGGACGTTCACATCGAGCCTCGTTCTCCCAGCATACGGATGCCCAGCTTGCATCACAACACCCCCAGGAGCGCAGCCATCCCCCATGGGCTGGATTATGTGGCACGATCGCTCGGAATGACATCCCCCACTGATTTAACTTTGGCAGAGGTGCAAAACGTAAGTTAAATTTACTTAGATCAGGGAACCATGTGATCTCATGCCAGCGTGAAATAGAGCAGGGATGCATTCATTGCAGCCCTTTCTGTAGTTCCGGATAGAATTTTATCGACAATACTCGATGCCAAACAGGCTGATCACGAGTGCATCGCCCAACGGATTGCTCTTGCTTCCGCTGAACTCAAATCTGCGGAACGGCGAGCCGCCCTCTGTTCTGCCATGCATGACCAGCACAGCGGACACCTCACAGTTAGCAGAGAATATCTTCACATCATCAAGCATGTTCTCGAAGGGCGTGACCTTTCCGCTCTTGAAGCGCACTCACGGCATTATCAGGCCGTCCGCGCACACGATGCTGCCACGTTGGCAACTTCGGAATCACACGTGCAGTTAATGCAAGAGGTGATTGGCTCACGGCGTTCACGTTGGTCACAGGAAGATTGCGGAGCTGATGATCCGTTCCAAAAATACGGTGGTGGCCCGTTTGGTAGCGATAATGAGGAGGAATCTGATGAGGATGAGGATGGTGAGCTGGCACACCCTGCACCCTCAGGCACAGCGATTTGTATTTCTTGACAATTCTGTATTCTTGTTTTCAACAAATCCGAATCCATATTTTGAGTCTGATGAATATGCCAAATGGATAAAGTTTTGGGCTTCGTTGCTGTATTTCGACCTAGACCACGACAAGACTGCCGGTGCAAAGTGGCAATGGCGATGTCAAACCATTCTCAGGCAGTAAGTGTCACCAGCCACGAGCTGTCTCTTGTCTATGGCTATCGATGCTGATTATTTTTGAGAACCCATATAGCAGGCCTGTCAGTTTCAATGAGGTTCACGGTGGACTTATCGATGGCATCGCACTCGATCCGCGAGTATTCAACGCTCAGAATTCAGAACTCACAGAAACCGATCGTCCCTCTCCAACTGCGCCTGATTTCCCACACCATCTTGAAAACCCATACAATCCTGGCACACAACCGGAGATCGATCTGAGAGGCGAGGCAAGCGTCATCAACTACTCCGTCAGTGGCTATAATCTTAACTTTGATTTTTTAGCATCACAGGCCTGTCTTCAACGTTGATGGCACTGAATTTGATTCACGACCCTTCACTGGCAATACGGAAGGCTTGGGACTCTCTGCAGCAACCTATCCTTCTTCAGCCCGTCAGCTCCCTCTGAACCGCGGGCTTGTCTTTAACGAGGACCATGCCAGACTCATCAATAGGGCTACGTTTGATCCACGATCCTTCAATTCACGGGACTTTGGGCTCTCTGCAGCAACCCAACCCTCTTTAGCCCCAGGCCCTCAATTCCCCCCATTTCTCCACCAAAACATCACCCTGCACCCAGAGTGCGATCTGACAAGTGCAGTTGAACTTTCATCAAGGGATTCAGGCACTGGTGCTGAGGGTCCAGGTATCCTGCTGCCGCTTCGGTACATCCATACTGGCACACATTTTGGTCCTGGGATCACTGGTGGAGTACGTTCTATTGTTTCAACTATAACCGTTTAATGTATTAACTATTCCTCCCATAAGCCCCAAAACTGCAACTTCGGGCTCTCCACATCAACCCATTCCTCTTTAGCTCCCTCCCCATTTCCTCAAAACATTACCCCGCACTCACAGTGTGATCCGACAAGTGCAGTTGAGCTTCCATCAAGGAATTCAGGCACTAGTTTCGAGGGCCCAGGTACTATCCTGCCTCCGCTTCAGTACATCCATACTGGCACACATTTCGGTCCTGGGATCACTGGTGGAGTACGTTCTATTGTTTCAACTATAACCGTTTAATGTATTAACTATTTCTCCCATAAGCCCCAAAGCTGCGACTTCGGGCTCTCCACATCAACCCATCCCTCTTTAGCTCCCTCCCCGTTTCTTCAAAACATTACCCTGCGCTCACAGTGTGATCCAACAAGTGCAGTTGAACTTCCATCAAGGAATTTAGGCACCGGTGCCAGGGGCCCAGATATCCCACCACCGCTTCAATACATCCATACCGGCATGCGTTTCAGTCCTGGGATCACTGGCAGGGTACGTTCTATTGTTTCAACTACAACCGTTGTATTAACTACATCTTCCATAAGCCCCGGACCCATGGGTCTGAATCTGAATCAAGGTCCCTAGGTCATGGATCCACCCGTCAGAGTCCCTTCACGGTAAGAAATTTATTTATGGCCCGGGATGTATGATGCGCTGATTACATAGGATTAATAAGGCTGACCGTTTGGACAAGCCATCGTCCCATAGGGCTGTATCAATCCTCCAGGCAACCCTCTCAAAGGAGGAGGTAGACAAGGCGATTGGATATGCTCGGGATGCAGTTTTGATGTCGATGGTAAGGGAAGAGGCTATAATGGGGGAAGAAGATCGCAGAAAGATGATCGAGGTTGCTATTGGCACATCTGTGCAATCTGTTGCGGGCCAGTCAGATGTTGGCTACCCTTATCGTCTTCGCAAGGAGACAACGCGGGTGATGAACACCGTTCTCAACGAATGGAGAGAATACGGCAAACCACACCTTTTCTATACCCTCAAATTCCGCCGGCCCTACGCAGAAATGAAGTCCATTCAGGTTCTACCAGGGGAAAACCGGGCTTATCGTGTTCAACGGGCCAAAATCCTCTTTGAGCACATGTCTTATCTTCGAGAAGACCAACAGTCCTCTGCAAACCTGTTCAGTGCCGAGTTTTTCCATGATTATATCATTGACTGTCTATTCATTCGCAAACCAACATTAGGCGATTACCTCAATCATGATGCCCCCCACACTGCTCTCGACAATATCTTTGCACTCGGGGCAGCTGCCATTGTTGCCTATATCCATGAGTGGGTGGATGGTCATCAAGAACCGCGGGAGGTCTGTCCTGCGAACTGGCTCCCAGATTACACTGCAGTGTCTGAGCAAATCAAACTGATGAGGAAAACTTCAGAAGCCAGTTTGTATTTAGATGATTTGCAGCAGTGGATGCTGACGCAAGACCCGAGGGTTGATTGATCACATTGCAGAAAGTTGTTACTCAAAGGGAGACATTATATCACTAGGGTCACTGTTGGCGACTGCGACCTTGCTGGCTTGGAAGAGAAAGAGAAAAGTACAAAGTTTGGAACGGAAGTAGCAGTACATACGAAACTGCTGGTTTGAAAGCTACACAAATGGTACATGCATTGCAGACAATGGGTTGTGTAGACCGAGAGCTATATGGTTACGAAAGCTACAAATTTAGTAGATAACATGGCAAGTGGAATCATCAGGCTCAGGTTCAGGGGTCGTCGTTCTGTTGACATGAGACACTAGCAGGAATTGGCAACCATACATACTCTTGAGCATCCCATCCACGAAGGGTGTGATGGGAAGGAGTGTGGTGCTTGGCCTATACTCCATCCTCATTCTTGAGGATCATGCGTCGGATTCATTGAGAGGGAACAGCATTGCTAGGAAAAGATTCGACAGGCAAGGGGGATAAGGAGATCGAGAGACAACAATGGGCAGCGACCAAACCCCTGCGAAAGAAGCAAGCTCAAGCTCAACCCCTCGCTCGCAAAGCAGGTGACCTTCAAATCGACGTGACACACCATATCACATCTATCATTGTCATGTTGTCGTGACATGGTGCTATTAGTATGCTCGTCATATATTATCTTCACCCCATGGGGTATGCTGGCAGTGTGGACAAGGTCTGGGGTGGGCATGCTAGTAGCTAGAATGAGCGAGGGAGAGGAAGAGAGGCAGGCACACACATTGTCACGTTCATCTTGTTCATCGTAGTCACACTCCTCGTCACATCACCATGTCGTTATGGACAAGATCTGTGGAGAACATAGGGTAAGTGAGGGAGAGGGACTCGGGGAGAGATAGACATATACATTCAATCATGTTGCCATGTCATAGACCTCCAACTTCCAAGTCACGGTCGGACTCATCTCTAGGCATTTGTCACACATCCAGATTTGGACAGAATCGCCTATCTTCGGAGATAGTCTTTCCGTCTCTGCAACACATAGTCATGTGCATGATCACACGATCGAATTACACAGGGTACTCATTGTATACCAAATCCCGATATTGGGGGAGAGCCCCTTTCTCTGGTTGTATGCTTAGATGGCTCATAATCCCATACCTACGCAACCCCCATTAGAGCCATTAGAATGGTCTGGACTTAGTGCAAGTCAAGCTTCTACACCCAGCGAACTCTATTTTAAATGCAAGGGTAGATGGTCATACACAACAAGTGCAGACTGTGCAGTTAGGGAGTGGTTAAGCCCTCTGACGAGACCTTTCGCATGGTTGAAACTGCTTGCCCAAGCACTCAAGTTCAAACCCCTCTGGTACCGATTATATGGATTATCAACTACATGCTTAGACTACATACTGAGCTCATGCTTCGCACATCACAAATTCTCATGGAACATCACGCTACTTTAGGCTACATAATTACTACTGAATTTATTTGGCAGGTGCTCGGTGAGTGACAAGTTAACAACTGGCGTGACAGAGGTTAACTGCACAATCTCAATAACTAACTACTAGTTCATGGTTTTCGCTCATTCAACTTTGCAGACACTAAAAATCAATATATATACCATAAAATAACAAAAGTGGTGTGTGTTTTGTGTAGTGGGGGTAATGGATGGTATGTAATAAACATGCAGATCACGTTTTCTCCTTGTTTCAGTCTGTCGTCCATCCCTTGCCACTCAGGTGACTGGTGAACAATGTGGTATCGAGCTACATTTAGTACCCTATCTTTCAAACACTCTGTGGTCCTGTTAGCTTTTGTGATACTGATCATCATGTTTCCATGCGGCCATCCATGTTCACGCTCATTCTCTTCTCCAAGAGGTATCAATCGACATCGGACATCTTGCAAAATCTATCAAATGCAGCAACATCAACGCCTCGAGGTTGGATTAAGCCATGTGTTGGCACCAGCAAAACGACCAAGGTCAATCTCAGAGGTAAGGTGAAGAACTCCCATGGATTTCAGCTAACGAGCAAGGACACTGATAGGTGCCTGAGCCTAATCCCACGGACCCTCCAAACTTCCCTACCAATATCATCAATGATCCACAATCTGGTTCCGATGAGCCTTCAATGTCCGAAAACCCTCCACTGGAAACTGACCATCTCAACCCACACCTCTCTTACGCTGACGAGCTTCTGGAACCCCGCACCCGTCGTTTGCCAGCCAGATATCATGACCTTCTACCTGAGCCTCTTATATCTGCCCGCGCCCCGCCTGCTCCCCCCTCAACAATCCGTCGCATATTTCTGCATGTCTTTGACTCCTTTCGTACCCATTTTAATGCATTTGGTATTGCCAGAGAATACCACCATCGTCCGTCTCATGACCCGGATGCCTTCATCTCCTCTGGTGAACTCTCTTCTAGTGGAAATTCATCTACCTCAAGGCCAAGCCTCCCATTTGCTAAGCCAGACGACCACCCACCTCCTTGGCCATGGCCTAACATGACCATTTGGCGTCTTATGAGGTGGATGTTGACAGGGTCCCGTGTCAAATCATGCCCCGAGGTAAAACGACTGTTGAAGGATGTCCTTCAAGCACCCGATTTCATTCGTGAGGACTTGCAAGGACTTGATCCACAGGCCCAAATTGCCCAGTTAGATGCTGCAGCAAAGCAACTCCCTCCCGGTGATCCTATAGGCCAGGACAAGTGGAAGTGCACCGACGTGGAGATTGTTGTGCCAACCAAGGAGAAAAACCAGGCGGGGAACTTTGGTCAATCATTTTCCATTCCCGGTCTATACTACCGACCTATTATGGACGTGATTTGCAGCGTGTTCGCCACGAGGTCCTCGCGAGCGTTCCATCTGACACCGTTTAAAAAGGTAAGGTAGTGTTCTATTGGCAGGCTGCATACTCACATCCTCCTTCAAAAGGTATGGAAATCCCCAGTTACAGGCGAGGAACAACAAGTATACGATGAGCTCTATACATCCGACGCCTGGAACAAAGCTCAGGATGAAATTATGAAGCAGCGAAGGACAGACAGTTGCAAACTTGAGAGGGTGGTCGCCGGTCTCATGTTGTGGTCGGATTCGACACGGCTGGCACAGTTTGGACATGCGTCAGCCTGGCCAGTTTACCTTTTTTTTGGTAATGCCTCCAAGTATGCACGAGCCACACCTGAAGGAGGAGCATGCCACCCCATTGCATTTATCCCACCGGTATGTCTTGATAAGTGGCATGCGGAAATATTTGCTTGACCAGCAACCTCCGATCTAGCTACCTCAGACACTCCGGAAACTTATATCCACCATTTCCACAAAGATGCACATTCGGGATCTTCTAGCGCACTGCAAGCGAGAACTTGTGCATGCCGTCTGGAGAATCCTGCTGGATGCATCTTTCGTGGATGCCTACAAGAACGGCGTGAAAATCAAATGTTTTGACGGGGTCACCCGCAGGGTATATCCGCGGATATTCACATACTCTGCAGACTACCCTGAAAAGTAGGTCTTCAGTTGACCATGAAGTAAACTCGGCAGCTGATCTACTATTAGGGTTTTACTGGCTGCAATTAGGGACAAAGGCATTTGCCCGTGTCCCCGCTGTTTAGTTCTGAAGACCAATTTCCACAGG